>NJRL01000024.1:843193-857149 GCA_003063815.1 Aphaenogaster rudis | reverse complement strand
GAATAATCGACTATGGTTGATCAATTTCTTACAGCTTACGACTTACGACTCTATTGTAGAACCGGCCTTATGCGTTTTGCGTTATGGAGAAGTGTGTGGCTCCCCGCCTAAGCATCCAAAACGATCGCAGCTAGTGTCCATAGCTGGAAAACGGGCAAAATAAGTTTCTTTCTCTCTCTCTCTTTTTATATTTACGAATATATTTTCATATTTTCATGAATATTTAAATATATTATCTTAATTTTGTTTAAAGTTATGTTTAAATATGTTTATTAAAACATTAAATATCATTAAAATTGGCTTTTTATTTGAATTTATGTACATTTTAAATATTTGGTGAAAAAAGTTGTGATCTGGTGATTTTTTAAGCAGAGTTCTGGTGAAACCATTTTTAGGGTCGCGGCAACACTGCCGTCATGATTCGATCATAAGCCTCGTGTAAACAACAGTTTTTGGTTATGGCCTCGTCTCCGAATTTTGATTTAAAAGAGCGATTGGACATTAGTTTCAAAGATACAACGGCTCTAAGTTCACTATGCAGAAATATAGCTTCCGGTATGTGTTTTATACAAAGAATATCTTTTTTTAAATACAATTTTTATGTACTTGTGTGTTAAAGAATATTAAAGAATCAGTAGTAAGAGATGCAAAAATTTACGCTTAAACACTTTTGGAGTCAAATGATATACTTAATTCCTTTAACTTTCTTCAACTTTAACTCATTTCTTCAGATAAATGTGGTAATTTCAAGTTACATATTTATACAAATTTTTTTAAGTCTTTCTATAATACGCTTCTACGTCTCTTGATTTGATAAATATATTGTGTGAAATCTATAAATTTCGTTATATATAGTCATATAAAAGTTAATCTAAAATTATATTATAGAAAATACTAAAATGTTTTGTTTCAGAAATAGAATCAGGTTCTATGAAACTTTGCACATTTGTGGAGATACTAGGTTCCTACATGACAGACCAAAATGTTCTTACGAGGGAGAGAGGAGTTACAGCGCTTTCCTCCGTTTTGTTGCACCTACCCCAAGATTATCTTACTGAATCAGAATTGTATTTTATTACAACATTTTATTGTGACAGGATGAAGGACCATTATAGTATTATACCATCTGTACTAAATGGTATTCAATCAATTGTGAGCATTTATCTGAAAAACCCTTTTATCTCTTGTATCATCTTTCCTTTTATTGAATTTTTATCGAGAAATTTTCTTTTTAGGTGAACATGACACATTTACCTCAAAATGCATCGTCATCCTTATTAAGAGCTATGTTTGAACATGTTCAGTGTCAATCTCAGCTGTTACCTGAACGCCGCAAAATATATTTAGTACTTAAAAATTTAATAGAAAACAGATTAGATGATTTGAAATTCATGGGACCAGATTTAGTTTATGGTATTATCAGCTCTATGGATGGTGAAAGAGATCCGAATAACCTCATGTTATTGTTTAATATACTACCACATTTTATAAAAGAATTTCCATTAGGTCATTTAACTGAAGAAATGTTTGAAGTTATGGCATGCTATTTTCCAGTTGATTTTAATCCTGTAATTATATTATGAATTTATTTTTTAATCTTATTTTTTATGTAACATTTATATAACATATAAATATAATTTATAAATATTTTACAGTCTAGTATGGAGGATCTAAATGTAACACGGGAAGATTTGGCAGAAAAATTGGCTCCCTGCTTATGCGCTGTCTTAGAATTTGCAGATTACTGCTTACCTCTTATAATTGATAAATCATATTCTACTCTCAGGGTTGCTAAACTTGATTCCTTAAATCTATTACGTGAAAGTGTTCAAACATTTGGACTGTCAAAAATAAAATCGTACTTACCAGAGCTATGGACAACTTTAAAAAAAGAAATAATGCCAGGAAGAGACATCGAAATAAGAGACGCTGCTTTACGAGCAATGACATCTTTAATTAAAGTTGTATCAGTCGATGAAACTGTTTGCAAAGATTTTATTGACAAAATAATCACTGATATAAAATCGTCGTTATGCGACGTGCAACTTAGTTTGTATAGACCTGCCCAAATGCTACTGGAAACAATAGCTATAATTAACAAAACAATATGTGTAGAAATCTTAAAAGTTGTAATACCTTTATGTATTGGACAATATTCTACAAAAACTTCATTAAACGACAAAATTGCATTGATAGAAACATTAAATAATTTTATGAAAATCTGTTCCAATTACGATTTTTGCATTCAAGGTAAGTTTAAACATTAAAACTGATGTGGTAAGGATTCTGTATATATTTTACGCTACTACTATTGTTTATTGAACTAAAACAATACTGATATATATGTATTAATATAATGGAATTTAATTTAGATGTTCCAGAATTATCATGGACAGATATACCTCAAACATATTTAAATGGCTTGACAGTAGAAAGTATTGAACTAAAAAGTAAAATATTCTTTGGTTTAACAATTCAAAAGGCACATTTAAACGACGTACAACGCTCTATATTATATAATGCGATATGCAATGAAATTGAAACAGGATGCGATGAAATACAAATTATATGTCATACAACTATTATAGATTTTGCTACATTATATCTTGAAGAGATATCAATGTTAGTTAAAGAAAGATTGTTATCAAACATAGGTAAGTTAAAAACAGATACAGTTGATATAAACTAGCTTCTGTCAATGTACAGAAGTATGAAATAATATTAATGAAATGTTTCAGATGAAACGGGAGTAGAACTACTGAAACGTAGGATAAAAGCTTTATCAGCAATTGCAAAAATACGTGAATTAGGTTGTGTAATACTCCCAAAAATTGTTACAATGTTAACAAACACTGTTGATACTGATATATGTATTACAGCATTACTGAATATTCAGAAGCTAATTGCTTTAAAGAAATCTGATTACAACATACATCAATTTCTCTATGAAAATTGTCATATTATTGATAAATTAATTTTATGTGAAACAAATGTTGTTGATCATAAAATGTTAATATCTAATATCTGCCAGTTAATTATACGAAATCTTACAATTGAAGAACAACGTGCAATTGTAGCAAAATACGCTGTGGTTTTAAATACAAAAATTCCCGAAACTGATATATCTATAATGATGAATCTTTTCATTCCTTTACGGAAAGATATCGACTTGAACATAAATAATAATACAGTGGAAAATTTGTATAATCTAGCAACTAGCAATTGCAACCTGGATATAAGGCAAACGAGCTGTAAATTTCTATCTGTTTTATTAAATAAGATGAAAGTGTCAGATCTCGATAAGATTATATCTTATCTAGAAGATAAAATAAATAATAATTTAAGTGCTGATAATGATGTTAAATTAAAGCAGCATACAGTTTACTTTCAAATTTGGATGACTAAAGCACTTGTCATGAGAGGATATGCAAAATCTCAATACTTTCTAGAGAACGTACGTGCAGTTAAATGTAATTATAATAATTTAATACTCCGTTATAATATAAATAATGTAGATAAAATAATATTCTTTGTTTTTACAGCTTACACACCTATTAACTCACAACGAAATAGGTCAATTTGTAGGTGAACAATATCAAATTTTAGTAAATAAATATGAGGATATTTTGATAACGGAGAATTTCTGCGATGTGAAAATTTTTTATAAACAAAGAATGTTTGAATATTTATTGCAACAAAATATTAACTTTGCAAACTCAATAAGACAGAATTATCTTATTGCTTTGGTACATTTACTAGAACAAATGCCTGAAGAATTATTATTTTTGCATTTAACTGAGGTAAGTTTTCGTTATTAATACATCAATAATAAAAATTATCGCAATAGAAATAATATTTTGATTAATATATTATGTTGGCAGTTGGTGCCTCTGTTGGTCGAGTCTCTATCTCTTAGCAATGAGCATTTAGTTCTCTGGACATTGACGTCATTTAAACTTTTACTTGACACCAAACACGATGTATTTTCTGATAATTTACAATGCGTTATTCCAAGGCTTATGCAATTATTAACGCATCGGATCATGGTAATTTATTTATATTAATTTAAATTTTTCTAACTTTTATATTACAATATTTTAATGTTAATAGGATGTTAGGATTGCGGCTCTGGAATGCCTAACGCATTATGCTAATTATCCGACTATTCTAATCAATCCGTACAAGCAGACTGTATTAGACAAATTGGGAATAATAATTGATGATCGTAAACGTTTAGTTAGGAAGACTGCAGTAGAAGCAAGAATACGATGGTTCATAGTGGGTGCGTCTGGAGAACAGTTAAAGGAATGAACGATATCGCAGTTTGGTTCTGTATAGATACATCTAATGCGATTTTATAAATATTTTTGCCTTATTTTATATATATTCTGAAAAATGTAAAGTTTTCAACAAATATTAACATGTTATATCTACAAATTTATATGTGATTGTCTTTATTTACTCTAATCCACAATATATTTTCCTGAGCATCTCCCAGGGTCTCCCTATATGCCTGTCTATCTCCCTAAACATCTTTTTTTAATTTAATAAAGAATTGATTTTTATAAATGGATTAAGGCTGCAGCTAGCTTAAATGCGTTCAGTACAGCGCAACCATGGGCGACGGTAAGAATATGCGATTGTAACATTTATTTCACTTGTTTTAGGATATGACTAAAACTTTATTTTTATTTAATAAAAGAATCAGTTACGTACAAAATGTCGAGAAGAAAATAACATGAGCATTCTTTTATTAAATAGAATATTTAATTTTTTTATTAATAAACATTGTGTACCGAATACGTGTCTACAGGTGTGGCAAAGAATGGTGCGTACAAATATGATGACGGTACAAAATATATCGGCGATTGGAATCGTAGGGGATTGAAGCATGGCGCTGGTCTATTAGTCCTTCCGGATGGAACACGGTACGATGGAGCGTTTCAAAATGGATTATGCTCCGGCTTGGGAGTTATTGTATTTCCCGACGGAGCGAAGTAAGTTATGTTACAAGTTTACTTTGAAATTGCGCTCAGAAATATCGTCGCACATATTTATACAAAACCGTTTACGTTATCTTTTTCTTAGGTACGAGGGAGAATTTATGCAAGGATGGTTTCACGGCCACGGTGTGTTCTGGCGAGCCGACGGAATGAAATTTGAAGGGGAATTTCGTGGAGGTCGTGTCTGGGGCTTAGGTATATAATCAAATTACAATAATTTATTATCAATTTCGTAAATAATATAATTCATAATTTCGTAAATAAAACGTTGCAATCGTTTCTGGACTAGATATCATTTTTCAATTGTAATTCAGATATGAGTTATCATTATGTATTTTTTATTCGATAATTACAGGTTTAGTGACTTATGCTGATGGATCGCATGGATTTCCGAGGAACGAAGGTTTTTTTCAAGATTGCAGATTAATAAGGCGACGACGTTGTCCTGACATAGTACAGAAGGCGCAGAAAATTTCTATGATGGCACGTGCTCAATGCAGTTAAACGGAAATAGAATAAATTGTAGATGTATAGCTAATAAAAGAAAACGTATGTAATCTTCATTCGCCTGCTCATATTTACTCTTGGTATTATTTTAATAAATAAAAATGTCTATATTAATATTTGGATAAATTTTATATCTCTTCATCTCTCTTATTATTCGTGATATATTTGAACTTTCCCCGTATTACTCGCTTATAAATGAAATTTCAGTGTCCGAAGCGTATCTCGAATTCGTCTCAGGAATTCGTACAAGATTGGAAAATGGAATGCAGATTTATCTTTATTTACGTAAAATTAAGATACGAGTAATGTCAGTGATACCAGTTTCCTGAATACAGAATGAAATGTAATTGTAACGAGTTACGCCCCAAAAGAAAAAGTTCAAGAGGGAACACAAGGCTAGACTACTTTCCGCTTGGAGAGGCGTGGCCAAGCCGGATGTTCCAGTTTTGAAGACGAAGGTGCGGCACCAATCGATAAAATTCACACATGTAACGTTTCAGTATAACAATATATGAAAATTGAAATCTTAGATTTAGAAACATTTAATCTATTGAAAAACAGAATGAGAAATAAGTTTTCCATATTATTTTTCTTCGTATTTTCTTCGTATATTTCTTTTGCTTATTTGTGAGAATATATATAAAAGATGATTTTGATATATATTTAAAAAATTTGCTTTAAGTCTTACAAAAAAATAAGAAAAAATAAATTAAAAATTTTATTTTAAATTATAATATTAAAAATTCAATGCATTCTCACGTACATTACGCCCTTAATGAGAATGCATACATTAAGTAATGTATAAAATGTAATAACTTATTACTTATAATGCATACATTATAATTTTATAAATTTTATAACTAATCCCTGATGGAAATATTTTGCTGAAAGTACTATGAAATCGATGAAAAGTGAAATGAAAGTTATGGAAAAATTACTAAATATATTTCAAAATGAATCATAATTTTTCTTATGAAATGTAATGTAATGCTGTGAAATATAAGGAAAGTTAAATTATACTGTTGAAAAATAATAACAAATTTTTTGAAGTATTAGATATCATGAAATTTACTGAATTTAAATGAAAAATAAATTTTTACTGAAATATTGATAATGATATCAATATAATTATATTACATTTTCACGGAATAATAATGAAATGGGGTCAATTGAAAGAGAATTGCAAATATATTTCAGTAAAATTTCATTATATTTTCAGTAGAATATTTCCATCAGGGATTACTTAATGTATGCATTAAGTAATGAGTTATAAAATTTATAAAATTTAAATATTGTTAAATATTAATATTATTAGAGAAAAGTAATTGATACATTTTTGATAAATATCTGTTTGCAGAACATTATATATAAAAACGACATTTTAGGTATTTGTACATCATCGGAAGGGCATACGAAGGCATACGATTCAATGGGGAGTAAGACTTTGGCGCAATGGCGCAATATTAAATATATCCTTGACACTATATCCCACCATGGTGAGTACCGAAAGATTTCGTGTGACTCGTCGTTTGTCCGCCAAGTATAAAAGTACCGATTGTCACGGACTGTAGCATTCGTATTTCAGCTCAGACGCGATTAAAGTCATCGCAGGATCTTCCCCGCATATCATAATGGCAGCTAAGGTACGTACGATCAACCGAATTAGATTCTGTCAAGTTTAGGAAATATATACGTATAAGAATAAATATGCATTCTCTTAAGGTTTTAAGTAATTACTGGGAAAATTTATATTTCAGTTGTTCGTAATCATCAGCATTTTGGCCGCGGCCAATGCCGGCTACATCGGAGTGCCTTCTGCCCTGCAGTATCAGATCGCGCCGATAGCGCACGTTCAACCCCATGCCATCACGTCGACGTCCGACAATATACTTCGCAGCCACGGTAATCTCGCGCAGGTGGCCACGCAAACGAAGACCATCGATACACCTTTCTCTAGCTCGAGCAAGACCGATATCCGTGTGACCAATCCGGCTGTCACTACTTACGCTCATCTCGCTCATCCAGCCCCATTGACGTACGCCGCAGCCGTACCGGCAGCTGTACGCCCGGCTGCTCTTGGAGTCGCTTACTCGCCGGCCGTCGAAGTATCTCACATGAGCTACAGCAGCCCACTTGGAATCGCCTATGCCTACTAAATCGATCACATCTACATCAAACGCGACTTTATATGATACATATATATTTATTCGAAAATCCTTGATATATGTAACTACTTCTGTACGTGGCAAATTAATGACACTACAATGTAAGTAGTTACGCAATAAAAATCATACCTTATTCTATAATCAAAGCTTGATTTTTCAACCCACAAGTCTATTCGTCTCTTAAGGGATTGAATCAATTGCGAATTACGAGAGAATGATACACGGAAGCTATTATATCGCAACACGTATTACGTTGCATATTATTTTACTTTAGGAAAAGTTTGTAACAGAGGCACTGGGGGTAAAATGCTTTCTGCGAGACAGAACAACAGTCAAATCTTTTATGTATGAAATTTTATTATTATTTCATGTTTTTTCGCGGCGCTTATCAATAATTTATCAACAATTTCAAGTAGGACTAGGGAAGAAACGTTCTAATAGAAAAAGAAGACAATTTTGTGACTATCAATTTTAGGGAGAACTGCGAAATGCATCAGCGAATTGTATGTATCCGATATTGAAGGGTGAAGTACATTCTGCGATGTGTAGTTGCTAGTGGGGCAGCGGCGGGTTTTTTTATATCTCATTTAATGTAAAAGACAGAGATTTAGCCTAGCTTCCACGCGGCATTACCAGACCACGCGGGAGCAGCCCACGCGGCAGGAGCAGCCCACGCGGCAGGAGCAGCCCACTTGGCGGGAGCAGCCCACGCGGCAGGAGCAGCCCACGCGGCAGGAGCGGCGGCCCACGCTGCAACAGATTTAATGAACGTTAGATTAAGTAAATAGAGGGAAGAAATGGAGAAAAACAGTTCACATCCTTTAGCCACCAATTATCCGCAAGGTTATCATTCGTATATGCGATACACGCAGTAGCTATAGTTCCAAAATCGTTTAAGTTGCGAGATACTAAGGGCCTTAGCAGAATGGCTGACTTGTACTTCCAAGGCAATATTTTATGCTTTAAGTTCTTATATTAAATAAGGCAAAATATTATCTTGAATCTTCTTTTGTTATTATACAACGGTTTGTCATCAATCACAAACAGAACGGCTCTTTAAAACTAAGTTTAAGACTCCAGACATGAGACAGTTATTGTTGTTACTTAGACAAAGACTTAGAGCATAAAACATTGTTTTAAAGTTATAAGTCAGCCATTTTACTAAGGCCTTAATTTTCTTAATGCTATATCACGTGGAATTCTACGTGCTCTTCCAGTAATAAAAAATTATCCGTACTTTTGGTAACAATGGGAGCAGGAGCGATGGCGATTGCAGGTTTCACAGCGACAGCCGCAGGAGCGATCCAGCCCGCATAGACGTTTGTGATGGCCAAGAGGCCGAAGATCACCAAGAACTGTAAAATTTAATTAAATTAAATTAATAATGCTTATTTATTTTCGTAACTCTAAATTTCGGGATTACTTTTTAGAACGTTATTTAAATTCGTCTTTTAGATTACATCGTATGTCTAATCTCTTTCAAAATAAAAAAATATCAGTTTTATATGTTGATAATCGTGTAACGTTCTGTCTTAAAATTAAAATGTTAGTAATCATGTGATGTGTAAGTATCATATCTTTTTCTTACAATTAATATAAATATTACGTTACATAAGACATCTTTAAGATATCTTTTCGACGTCTTTTAGACATACGTGTTATCTGGATAATCTTGACTTGAAGCGTCGTATTACTTTTATCAGTTTCTACAAACTGACAAATATAAATTGTGCAAATAATAATCTTGAACGAGTTGTTTCTGTTTTGAAGGAACTTACTTTGAACATGACGTCCTGTTTTTCTATTTCCCGTTGAAACACGAAGAATAGATTGAATGCTCTGTCTAAATCTAACAGCCTATTTATACGCGTGCTGCAGCAAACCTGTCTACTATGCGTGGTGCATTTTTCCCAAAAACTTCTTTAGTGTTGTGCGTATATGCATACTATGTTCATAATAAGGCGTTATTGCATCATATAGTTATAAAGTATTATATCTTGTTAAGCCATGAATACATTTTACACCTTCGATGATCGATATTAAGAATCCTGTTTTCTCACTGCAACCGTGTTCTATTATGACGTCAGAAGCGAGAAACCGTATATTTTTTTCTACAATATACGTCAAAATAAATTAGCTTTTTTCATACGCCGACACTTGCATTTTATAGTACAAATTGATAGAATATATCGAAAACATAAGAGCTTAAACTATAAGCGAATCATAAGTTGATTACATACTTTTGAAAATTGAATTTGAATTCTCGAGAATGCTCAACTATAATCGATTCATTCATTTACTATTCAAATTCTACCGCTTATATTTGTTTATATGCTGTCACTTGAAACGTAAAGTTGTTTCGACGAACAATAGATCAAATAATGGTTTACACTCTTTTTTTATGATCGATAAGAATTAATGCTACGTCAAGTAGTTTCTAAAGTAAGAAATTTATAGTGCATTCGTATATCAAAACTCGTAAATCCTATTTTATTAAATTATGAAAGAGAGAGAGAGAGAGAGAGAGAGAGAGAGAGAACAGTAGCAGTCGATTAATAAATTCCCAGATAATAAAAAGAATTCTTTTTGAATTCCCGAATTATGAAATGAATTCTTTTTCCGTCCCATTTGTTTTAAAAACACTTTTAAAAATTTAAAAAGAATTTATTTTTATGTCACCAATTCTGAACCCTTTTTCAGATACAAAAGAAGTTCTTTTTATGCTCTATAAGAATACTATTGAAAATGAATTCTTTTTTAGTTCATTTCGAACAGATTATGTTAATTCATAAAGAATTTTAAAAAGTGTATCCTTTTCGAATTCATAACGATCACCTGTGCTATCTGGATTGCTTCCGTATACTCGCATATTAAAGCATATACATATAGCTTGATTTACCATGTTACTTTTTAATTTATATGCTAATTTGTGTGTGCAATGTGTCATGCATGTCTTGTGCTTTGCATTATAAATATTGCATCATAAACTACAGTGTGCACCAATCTCCTCATTTACGATTGTCTGATGCAAGCATACGTCAAGTTGCATCGAAGCAATCTCTTTATTGACGCATATTATAAGGGCAACTTTGTCTAGTGACTAGCTTTAGATTTTCCTTATTGTTAGTTGTTGCTTGCGACATGTGCGGAGAAACACGTAAGAGAAGTCACGAAATATCTCTTAAATTTCAAATTAAAAAAAAATTGTGCGGCATTCTCAGAGAATTAAAAAAAAACATCTTCCCTTATAAATAAATTTTCGTGGATTTTTTTGAAAAATTTGGCTGATTGCAAGCAAGATTGTATCCGCGTCAAAGAATTCTTTAACACTGAAGAATATCGTTATGAGTGCATCTAAAATTTTAATTTCAAAAGCAGTCAAAATAGCCAATGATTTTCGCCACAATTTCAAGAAATGAAAATTGCAGCATGAAATTTGTGTAAAAATGTTTAGTATTTTTCTTTATATAAGCTTTCTTTGAACTTTTGGCATCTCCATAGAACATAGCTTCAGCATCGATCGATTGATTACTGCTGGGCGAACACAATGATGTTGCGTATGACCTGTGATTTTGCGAAGAAAGTGACTGACTGACTTCCATAACTTTTAAGAGCGGTAACTTGCGTAATTCGTGACCTTGCACAAGATACATTTGAACCATGCTCCTGTAAAAAAAACGGTGAAGGTGACCTACATATGTGTCTGTACGACATTAATAAGGCTAAGAATTGGAACTGGACCACGCCCATTTATATCAACTTTATATGCATAATAAATTAATAAGAGTTCTATAAAATTCATTTTTGTAAATTTTTATATATTTAATTCTTATAAAATTCTATATATAATTTATAGAATTTTATAAGAGAGATCTAAGGGAAGGGTGAAAATATTTAGAAGTATATATAAAGTATTTCTACAAAAATAAAAGATATCCAGTTAACATAAATTTACAAATCAATCTTAACAAGGATAAGAAGAGATAAAAAGATGAGTTTTTATTTCAAAATGTATATTATTTCCTACTACAAAAATATCAATTTGTTTTAGAATAAAAGACACATTCTTTTTCTTGCCTTATCTTAACTATTAATTTATAAATTTTTTTGATTGTAAGTTCATGTTGTAATTTATTAATTATATTATTATTAAGAGATACACAAAAAGAGAATAAGGGGGGAGTTACAAAACTCTTGTAAATCTATTTAAAATTAAGATAAGAAAGATCAGAAAGGATATACTAATATTATAAATATTCTTATATAAATTCTAAAAGTCAATAGCTTTTAAGTTCTTTTAGATTATAAATAACTCGTAACATTTGAAGCTATCACTGACACCATTGCAATACTTTCTTATATATAAAATTGAATTAAAACTCAATATAATTAAACCAATATTTATTAATAAAATATATATTCTATGTAATTAAAAATAGAATAATTATACAGTTATCAATATAATATATAATAATGCATAAATTTAATTCTGATACATCTAAATGATCTTTATTAACACTTTATACAACATTTTGTATATTTATTTATAATATATATGTATATATGTATATATTTCTTATAATTTTCTCTATTCTAGTCAGCTAAATTATTGTCTTTCTGTGTTGTTCTTCACATTTGCTGAACGAATTAGAGTGACAAAATGAATAAAAACTAGAACGTATACTTTCATGCTACATATCAGAATAAGAATGAGAATTAGAGAAATATTTGATTTTGATAATCTTAGAATAGAGAAAATCAAATGTATTTACTGCAAAAAAAAACATTCATCATTAAAAACATATTTAAGATATGTCAAGATAAACAAGTATCTATATCTGTTATTATCAGTAATCCAATTCGTTTACCTCATTTACACATTTTGGTTTCATTTTAGAATATTGTAAAAAATTATATGATTCCTATCCCTTAAGATATATTCTTTCCTCAAGAACATAAAATTATCGATTTAATATGTAAATTATATTGCATCTTTTTAATTATTCTTTTGCGGTCTATCGCCAAAAATGGCACTTCCTACTCTCACATTTGTACTGCCAAGTTCTATCTATAATAGAAAATGGGTGCATTTTATATAAGAAAATTTATTAGAAACACCGTTTGTGCAAATAAACTGTCCAAAGGTCTTACCGCGTGTTCATAATCATTGGACATTCCCATCGATAATTCAATATCTTTTATATCAATTCCTAATTCATCCTGTACCTTTTCTCTGCACTTTTTTAAACAAATAAAATCAGGATTTGGTCCATTCGCAATATCATACCCAAACTTTCCTATTGTCATGAGACCCATAAATTTTAAATTAGGACAGTTCTGTATAACGTACTTTACAAGGGTTGTTACTTGTGTAATGTCACAACCACCTTTTTCTGTAATTATAAATATTTTTTTACAGGATGTCCCAAAATTTACTGAGTCAAAATTTATCTCATCTCATATAACTGTTTTCATGTAAAACGTAAAAATGTTATAAATATTTCATTACCCTCCTCTTCACTTGTATTAACTTGTACCATGACATTTAACTTGCTGTCATCGCTCTTTCGAAATTTCAGCCATGAATTATTGAGTGCATTTGCAAGTTTGTCATTACTGACAGTTTCTATGACATGTAAATTCGGTATACTTAAAACTTTGTTGACCTTATTCCTTTGTAAATTGCCTATAAAATGCCATTGAATTTCCTTGCATTTTTCAAGGATCAGTGGGCTGTAGGCCTTCTCCACCAACTCGTTCACATAATTTTCACCGAAATATCGCTGACCAGCCTCGTATGCGGATAATATTGATCCCGTGGATTGTAATTTGCTAACAGCTACCAGTCGCGGTTCATAATATTGATATTCCTGTGAAAATGAGACAAATTTTTTGATCTGCGCAGTCTAACCTTCGCATTAATTTACGGATCGCGATGTTGTTTGTATTATTCACTATTTACTACATTTAAAAAAATGATAAATTTATATATTTAATAGTAAGTGATAAATACGGAAAGAAATACCGGTGCTCTCTTCGTAGCAGCATATGATATCTTGTCGCAGACAGATTTCAAATTTGCTGCCACTTCTGCCATGCTGCATTTAAATATTGCCATAAATTGTCTCCTGATCAATAATTAATACCACTTGTCTAAGATAAATGAAATTACTGGTTTTCTTTCCTTCTTAACATGGATATCTTCCTCTTTTCGTTTTCATTCTTTCATTTTTAATTGTCTCACGTGTTAGGCATAAGTAAACATTGAGTGCGTTTAGGCA
>NJRL01000024.1:817745-827953 GCA_003063815.1 Aphaenogaster rudis | reverse complement strand
GCAGCCTTCATCCACGCAAGAATAAAAACCGTTTTTTCACGAGTTTTGGAACGCGGATATTCTTTTTTCGTCGAGTTTCTGAACGCAATCAATAAATACATACCTATTTTTGATAAGTTTTGGAACGCAATGCAGTCATCAGGTTGAGTAACTTTTTTCTTATCTTTAGTTAAAGTCCCTAAATATTCCATGGATACCGCGTGCAGTGCGCATGTGCCGTTGGCAGCCATTTGTAATTGTGAGTTATTATGATTATCAACATGGCGTAATCTTATTAGTTATCAATATTGCGTTTATTCGTTGCTATTTTCGTCGAGACGTAGGTTGTAATTATGAAGATAATCATAAAAATTTCATCCGTAAACATTAGCAAGAAAGTAAGTATTGATTTTTTTCGCGCATCTATCTTTATCGTATATTAATAATAGATTTTTCTGTATCTTAAGCGTTTGCCAAATTGCAGATTAGTCGAACAGTAACTTGATCAAAACTCTAAAAACTGGTGTGCTGCTACTAATTTTTTGTATTATACAACTATACAAACAATAGCACGTATACGTATATCATCTGTGCAAGAATAATATGGATAACAAAGCATCATCTTTTGGCATGTCATTCGTATATTATTGATTAACATAGAGTTCAACTTGCTATTGGGTTTACAAATTTGCACGAAGATGGATACTTCGGGACAGCAAGACAGGTCTCTCGGTAGTGGAATTTCATTGCCACAATGGATGAAAGGGAGAATGGATAATAGGTAGGTTTGGTTTTTAAATCAATTTTGTCATTGAACATATTTTTACGGGGATTCATATGTCGATTGGTACATTCAAACGATTAATATAACTGCTAGCCGTGATATTGGAATGTCTGTTTGAAATTGTTATTGCATTATGTGCACGTATTTGGTGCTATGCCAAATCAGCTCATGTGTTATTTATAGATAAACGTTTGTACATATTCTGTTGGATAAACTGTTTCCCATAAAACTGTATATATATCATTGTTTTATATAAAATAGCATGAATGAGATCAAATTCATTGAAGTAAAAAATTAAGATTATTTTGAACATTATTAACACAAAAGATTTATCATTGAGCTTTATTATTTAAAGATGTCCTATATGAAATATCTGCTCTATTACTTTTCTTTAAATGATATTTGATGTCTTATTGAAAATTTTACTGTTTTAATTTTTGATAAATTTAATCTTTAAATTTTTGATAATACCAAGGAACTGCTAAATTAATCAAGCGATCTGTAAGTAATGTAATCTATATGTCATTTATGTTAATAAACACAACATGTATTTATTATGACATTGTATGCTAATGCAATTATGTATTTTTTTAGATTTGACTTTGACGAAGCCGCATTCAGCCCTCCGTCTTACGACGACAGTTTCTTTTATGTAAGATATCCAAGATCGCAAAATTCTCAACCACAACATGGATTAAAGCACATTGTAACTGAGGTTTTAAATGAAAATATCGCGAGCTCTGCGAATCAGATAACGAATGAAAAATCCATTTCTGATTTGAAAGAAGTCAAGCAGATTGATTTTAGCAAACATCCTTTGCCATGTCAACCGTTTATACCGATTGTAAATGAAAAAGGTATATTATCAAAGATTTTATTCTTCTCTGAAATATAACATTTTTGAAGACTAATACATATTGTTGATTTCACTTTAGTTGGTGATGTTAGAGTACATAAAACTCTAGCGAGTGGAAATGTGAAACCTAAATCGCAGGGGACGGATGATGGTTTTCATGGTGAACCGGCTCTATGTGGCAAATCGATCGTTCATGTAGCTAGTCAAATGATGTCTGGTAAATTCACCAAGGTATTCACATCGGATTCGCGTTCTCAGCAGACAGAGAACTCAGTGAAAAGTGTCAGCAGGTCGTTACCAGCGACACCACTGGCATCACCGACAGGAACTCCAGATAGTTCGCCAAAAGCACGCAGGAAGATTCATGCTAACCGATACTTCACGGGTGCGTTTGTACCGGATAAAGAAAAATATCAGGGTAATTGGATTTTGGCAAGCATATTGGGTCAATCCAGAGAAGTCATTACGGCAAAAATAGAAGAGGAAGACGAGCTCTTTCCAGACATGGAGCCACGCAAGCCACTTGATCGAAAAAAGTCAATATCATCGCAAAATCTTACATATATAGGGAAAGAAGAAAAATCGGCGGATAAGTCGTCTGTTCACGTAAATGTACTCGAAGCTAAACCATCTGAACTAAGAGAGATGAATTTTTGGTCACCAACTTCCATGTGAAGTTTTACATTTTGTTTAATTTTAGCTATATAGTTATTAATCATGCTTCTACCAAAGCATATTAGATTATTTAGATGAATTTAGTTTAATTTCCAATTATTAATGCACATAGCTGTAATTTTAACTCGTCATACTACTAACTTGACAACGTTTCGTACGAGATTGATACATGACTACATATTTTAATCTTACGAGTTTATAACTTTTGGAAAATAACAGCCAACGATATTTGTTTATTCGGAATATAACAGAACTACACTATAATTGTATTTAAAAGATGTTATTTGCAACCTCTTTTTCAATCATTTTTTCCATTATTAAACATAAAAGAGATGTGATGACGTTCAAATGATTTGTCATATATTATATATGTATTACATAAGTATTGTATTTGCATAGTTGTGTTATCCTTGCTTTCACTTTCAAAAATGCTTTGAGAATGCAATACGGTCTATTAATTAGCCGTTTTATTTATGGATATCGATATCTTGTATTGTAATTGTTATCCGTGCATTACATTTGAATGGTGGCATAACTGAAATGCATTGAATATATCAAATCTTGCAAA
Organism: Aphaenogaster rudis; assembly: GCA_003063815.1. Taxonomy (NCBI): domain Eukaryota; kingdom Metazoa; phylum Arthropoda; class Insecta; order Hymenoptera; family Formicidae; genus Aphaenogaster; species Aphaenogaster rudis. The sequence goes on along the minus strand of NJRL01000024.1, from coordinate 825,091 downwards.
CCCAAGAGCGCATTTAAGTGACATCCAATGCCTTGTTGCATTGTAAAATGTGATACATACAATGAATTTGAAACAAGGGACACTATGTGAAATATATAAGTTATATTGTACAGCTACTATATAAATTCCGCTATTGTAAATTTGCACGAGGACTATTGTTGATTAAAGACAAATTTTTATTAAGCACACAGATGAGTTAAATACAAATATATACAGCTTATGTGAGAACCGATTTATGCCAATAAAAATATAAAATAATATCTTATACATATATTCTCATTATTATTTTAATAAATAATGCTCCATATTAGGTTAATCTTAACAATCGGGTGAGTACTTACAGATTGAAACTAAATTATTGATGTTCAGATATTTTAAATCAGACGATAAATATTATTGGGATTAATTATTGCTTTTCATAAATTAATTCAAATAATTATTGGGATTAATTATTCTGGCCAGTTCTGGTTCTCTCGAATGGTTGAGCGGGTTGACCCCGTTGAGCACGTCAGATTAGGTTAGTGTCACATGTCCGCCGCAATCGCATTCTCCGCATTATAGAATCATTACTGCCTGTAATTAGTTCAATTTGCTGGCATTAGTTTAATTTTCTTTTTTCGCACAGTCTCTGTGAAATGCTTCATGATCCCACGAACGAGACGCATAGGAAACCACGCCGATTCAGGAATACGCCACTGCAGAAATATGTTCGACTCGGGTCGCTCGCCATAACCCTTTGTTACGCTGGAGCAATGTACATTTCCTGGAGAAGACAGTAGATATTTTTTTATATATACTCGCGTATACTCTCCTAGACATTTAAATTTATAATAATTAGGATAAGACTGCATATATGTATAAATAATTTAAATTTATGATTTACATTATTTATTTCAATTCCAGTCAATCTCGGCGTAACGATATTTGGTCTGGTGAATGTAAACTCCTACTCTGTTTTAATTCAAACTTAACGCAAAATTTTGTTTTGCAGTTGTAATGATCCTGAGTTACTGAATGAATATAAAGCCAGACAACTCTCCGAAGACGAGTACTCTATGCAAGATTATGTTGCAATTCCGTTTTTAAGAGGTAGTATTGAAAAACTGGTTAATAGATATCAGGTTAAACCAAAAGTAGAAGCTGAATCAAAGGATACGCAAACGAGTGAGACTTAAACAACGGAACATTCAAAGTTTATGTAACAATAATGGACGTTGAAAGGGATGGATTTTGCAAGCCTGGTAGTTCAGACAGAAGATTGAGATTAAGGAAAAATTGTAAAGAAAGGTATTACAACACATGTAAAATATATTAAAATAATAACTTTTGTTATTACGTTTGTAGTCTGACTTAATGTAACATATACCTTTCTGATACTATATAAAAAAATACATATTTGAAGTATATGAAAAATGTGTCCCATAATTTTTTAATTGTATTCTTTTTTTCCTCATAAATTTGTATCTTGCAAAAACCTTTATTCTTTGTATTAATAAAAGATATTTGAGGTACAAGATATCTGAGAAGTAACATAGATGTTTTTTTATTCAGTGTAGATAATAAGGCTCATCTTTCTGATAATTCCAATAATGAAAGCAACAAGGATAATACCGCTTGTACATCCCGATCTTCATGTGATGATGACAGTATATTGGATTTTAAATCGCCAAAAAGAATAGATTCCATGCAATCGAAAATTATTAACAGCAATAAACTTCCGCATAAATCCAAGAAGAAAGTACTCCACTCTATACCTAAAATTATTAACAACGAAAGAAAACCCAAAAACAGAAAATTATTGCAGAATAAAAAGATTCATGATGTACAACAACCATTGATTGCATCGTCTTTTTTTAAATCTGAAAAGAAAGAAACAGAGTTACCGGAGAGTTCAATTAACATGAAAACAGCTTATGTATGCCCATTGTGTTTCAAAAATTTCAAGGATGAAAATTCGCAAGCTGTACATATGAAGAGTTGTGCTACGAAAAATAATGTGTCCACAAAAAAGTTAATGGTCGCTGTGGAGCTGCAAGAACGGCAAGCCGCAGAAAGAAAGTCATTGGGGCTACTCTCTGCTCCTATATTAGAAGACAAGAAGAAACCTGCCCCACGTAAAATGGTAGGTAATCGTTTGGATTATCAGCAAGATAATTTTCAAATTGTGAGATTATTGAAACTTGATTCGAATTTAACCAAAATAGCCTTCTTAAAACTTAAACGATTAAATTGTTTACAAGGCAATGATCAAATATTTTTAGATTATCCGTTTTAAATGATGATTTTTTTAGGCATCGTGCGATGACCCTGATCTCCAGCTTGCTTTAGCACTTTCTAAATCTCTATATGAAAGAGAGGAAATGGAAGAGTGGGATGAAGCTCAGATCGTAGCTATATCCTCTAATCCATCAGTGTCAGATAATAACGCGGAATGTCCTCAAAAAGCAACGTTGCAAAGTTTTGGATTTAGTAGCAGTAAGAATATATTACCAACAAGTAATTGGCCTACCAGTAAAACTAAGAAAAGTAATTATATATATTAACTAATGCAGTTAATAAATCCTGCAACTAATAACAAACTTATATTTTAGTTTCTGATTTTTTCTTTTTCTCTTTTTTTCTTGTTTAAGAAGGAAAGCCTATTGAACCAACTATTTTGCAAAGACGTACAGCTGTAGAAAGAGAACGTATTTTAACAGAGAGAATAGCTGAGATACTTATGGGTTGTACAGATTTTACTCAAAGATCTCAGGAAAATATAGAAGAGTCTAATAATGCTAAAGAAAAAATTGTTATAAAGAATCAATTACTTCAACAGTTGCGTCAAATTGTAACTAATTTTTTTATATAGTAGAAATTGTTTTCTAATCCGAACGTCTACAGACTTTAAAATCTGTATATTATTATTTTTAAGGAGAATACATTGTGGGACAGGACAAAACTAATTCTAACTGAAAATATATTTTATGTAAAACAATTATCGCCTCAAATAACACCGTTAGAAAAAAAAGAGCAGAAAATAAATGTAAGTTAACTACTGTATTGGTATATAAATTATATACATATTTAAGAATATATATATATTATTATATATAAAACACATAATAACAGCATTATCCTTTGTAGGAAGAGCAGAATGTTATGGAGCTTACGGAATTAAATGTAAGTAACGAAAGATCAAATAAGGAATATGATAATGAACAAATGGAAGAAATGAAGGAAATACAAACTGTAAAAACAACAGACGATAATGAAGCATTAACAATCTCTTTAAATACAGTTAATGTATGCTGCAAAGAGAAGAAATTCCTTGACAATCTAGCCACAAGTTGGAGAAATATATTGAATGATAGTTCTGCAAGTGACATTATTGTATTTGTGAAAAATAGCAGACATATATGGACGCATAAATTGGTTTTCTACACACGTTGCACAAATATTTTACTTGACGTAATTTCTAATGATACAGAATTCTCTACTGCAAAAGAAAAGATTTGTTGGCTTGATACAGACTACGATGTCGCCTTGGCTTTTCTAGAATTTATCTATTGTGGAATAATCGATAAGTATTCGAAAATATTTGATTCTGAGACATCTTTATCTGATGTTAGAGTTTTAGGAAGGAAATATAAAATAAATGATTTATTTGTTTATTTGCGTCAAAAGGGATTTAAATCTAATGTAGCAGAAATTAAACATGATTATAACACTTGTGAAAAAAGTACAGGAAATATACATCCAGATATAGAAACGGCTTTAAATGTTCCAAAATTAGATACTACTTTAATAAAATTATCAGAGGAAATAAATTCCAGAAGCAACACACCCGCAAAGTGGGAAACCAGTGGATCTCCTGACATGTTTGATGATACGCCTGTAATGAAACACAGCGATAAATCCACAGTACATCCTAAAGATCTTGAAGATTCTAATATTCACATATTACTGAGTTTGATTAAACAAGATGCGGATGTTGATATCTACAGTCAAAAATTATTAGCTGCAAAAACACAGAACGCAGAATTTTCAGAATTAGACGAAGATATACCTACCTGTTCGAAAAATGTGAAACAAAATGTAATGGAAAGTGATATAGATCCCGAATCAAATTCTCCGAAGTTTTCTATCAATAATATGCATCAAGATTCTTTAATTGATACTCCTCAAAGCAGTAAATCGAGATATACCCAAAATCGCCTTTCAGAGATAGTAAAACAGAAAAGTGATCTTACATTATTTATCGAAAAAATCCAGAAGGAAAACGCGAAATTGGATGCAGCGTTAAATTCCGACATGGAATGCTCTGTACAAATATCTCCTATAAGACATAAAAATCCATTTCATATAGACAAACATGATAACTCTGATCTTCAATCTTACGACAACAATGTTGAACAGTCAGCTGATACGGAGGAAAGGCCCGGTAGATTAACTATAATAGAGCAACGTATGCGATCGTATGCTGATAAAAATCCAGAATTCTATTCCCGTCTTTCTAATGAACGTGTAGAAAATGTTAAACAGACTAATAGTTCGCATGTAGATCCTCTATCACCTAAGAAGATAATGGAATCTTCCCACAATAATATATCGAATTGTACACAAAACCTCACTTCACCAAATGAGAAGCGCGTGAACATTTCGGAACAAGATGCGACTGTGTCAGCAGTATATTCACAACACACTAAAACAATGAATCAATCGCAAAGCAAAACCATATTTGATTTAGAAACGAATGAGGAAGAGATTTCTATGTATTCAAAATACATGAGACATCACAAGGATAATAGCATAGCAAAGTATCGTACAGCAATCAGTAGAAATATGTCGGATAGTAATCTGTCTAATAAAAGCACATCATCTGATTCGATCAATGAAGACGGTAATATCAGTGAAGCTGAAAAAGATGAAAATTTGACTCAATCTGTTTTGACTCAAAAAGACGCGGATGTAATTGTTTCGTCAGATACAGATGTTGAAAGCATATCTTCCAATGTTAGTCATGTTGTTTTAGAAAACGATGACTCCAACCATGAAATCATATCTTATTCTCAGCAACAGTCTGGAAAAGAAACAGAAGGTAACAAACAGGATATAGAAAATAAAAACAGCAGTCAATTGCTCGAAGTTGAGAAATTTTCGAAAGAAATGACATCAAACTCAGAAGAAGAAAAGGATATTAATAGCACAATTAAATTAAGTCGAGATAAGTTAAATACTACAGAGATAACGTCTATGACACAAAATTCTAGATTAAATGAATTAAATGATCAGAAAAGGGAATCCATTCCAAGTCCGATTATGGTATCCTCGAGCCCAGATTTTTTAGATGATGAAAACTGCAGTCCAATTTTAAATATGGAAAGATTGTTTCAAGATGAACACTGTACTGAAAATGTATCAGATACAAGTGCTTGTAAATTAAGAAAGTCGGCCGAATTTTCTCTTAATTTTGAAGACGATATATATCTTGGAAACGTCGATACTAATAAATATGAAAAACAACATGTTTTGGAAAAAAGTCAATCATTTAACACATTAAATATGACAAAATTTAAAAATGGTAGTGCACGCAGGTGCAATAATAAAAATAATCATGAAAATATCAAAGGTAATGATATAGCAGCAGATGATTATGGAAACTTAGATAGTAATGCTGTATCTTTGACTCAAAATTTTACAAGCATTAGGAAATTTCAAAGAAAATCTTTATCCGAGGGACAGATTGACACAAATAGATTATGTAATCAAGGGGCTACATCTACGCGTGTATCCACGCAATTCCAATGTAATTATATTCAGAACATTGAAAATGCAAAAACGCCTAGAATAACTGATAAAGATGTTACACCTCCGCCTGAGTACAATGATATGAATACTCCAGAATTACATGTAAGTTCATTGACAATGGTAAATCTTTATAATTGAAAGTACTTTCTTTTCTTACTATCGAATTGTTAATTTGTAGAAGGAAATGAAGAAATATGGACTAAAGGAACAAAAACGTGGCAGAGCAGTAAAATTGCTAACACATATTTACAACGAACTTCATCCTTTAATACCTGAGAAAACAATAGGACAGCAAATCACTGAAATTTCAAGCGATGAGGACGAAGGTCCTCCATTGAAGAAACGAAATGTGGGTGATAACAATTTGGAAAAATTGAGTAATGCAGAAGACAGTGGTAATGAATTACCTTGTTCTCAAGATAGGTAAATTTAATGTAAATATTAATTTAGTTAGTCTTTTCAATATAGTATGACATATTTTATATAGATACAATAAAGTAACATTATGTCTGTTACAGCAATGATAGTGTAAGTTCTGCAAAAGAAACAATCAACCAAGAAATGGAATTTTATGAAACCGAGTCATTATCGGCATTGGAGAATTCATCAGACATTACAGAAGCCTTTATGAAATTAATCAATATTGATAAAGATTTACACAACAAAATATTGCGGTATGAACCTGTAAATATTGAACGGTTACGTTCTACATTGCGAGCATATAGATTTAAATGCAAGCTGTCTAATCTCATGAGTTTTCTAGATCAACAGGTGCGTTTCCTTTTTTCTCTCTTTAACTTTCATATGTCGAGAAAAGCATAGATATATAAATAAATAATATGAGATTTTTATTTTAGTGTATTACATTTTATGCACCAGAACAGAGTGTCAAGAGCAGGACTCGCAGAAAAGTATAGTTCTACAAAAATATAATATAATTTAAGAAAATCTATACTTATAAATTTCTTTATAATTCTTAATAAAATGTCTGTATATAAAGTATCTGTAATTAACAAACATTAACATAATGTATTTGAGATAGAAAAAATTTATATTTTATATGGCTCTACATATGTAACATCAATTTGTATAATAACATTATTGTTATTCATATATATAGTTTCAGTGATTTATTAAAATAATACAACCCATATATTACATAAATTTAAATATATAAGGAGTTTATTTAAATATTATTTATTAAAATTCAATATAATTTTTTATATTGTTTATTAAACTATGGTGAGTTTTAAAAACTCATTTTTGAAAAGATTATAATATTTTTAAAAAATGAGTTTTAGAACCTAGAAGCAGAGAGAAGGCTGAGAGACGACACGGCCCGGTTTTAGATGATCCTCGAACGCGATACGACCTCTGTGGACTTTAAAAATTGTGCACATGAACTACGTAGCCGATGTCCACGTTTGGATCAAGGGGTAAAGCGGGGAGCACACACTTCTCCATAACGCATAATGCATAAGGAAATCAGCCAATCAAAATCCTCGGAACGAGGAGTGGGGTTGAAAATAAAGGATTCTGATTGGCTGATTTCCTTA
>NJRL01000024.1:790880-816651 GCA_003063815.1 Aphaenogaster rudis | reverse complement strand
GGCTTAAAGCTTACTACACCCTATTGTAGACTATGGATTGGGATTGGGATTGGATTGGAATTTGACCAATCAAAGCAAAGCTTACTAAACATGAGATTGGTTTTCTTTCTCCGGATTGGTTAAATTCCAATCCAATCTCAATCTCAATCTCTAGTCTGATTACGGCTTCAGTCTGGGTCTACAATAGGGTGTAGTAAGCTTTAAGCCCTAAGAATTGACCAACCACAGACGATTATTCTCCTTACATTCGTCTGTGATTGGTCAATTCTTAGGGCTTAAAGCTTACTACACCCTATTGTAGACCCAGACTCACGGACGTTGGAAAGGGAGGATCCCAGTTGCGCACAGTGATAATCGGACGCCACCAATAATATTGATGTATGCCTAGAGGATTTCCTCTGGAAGGCGCTGTGATTGGCTGTGTCCGATTATCACTGTGCGCAACTGGGCTTCACTCCGTTGGAAATATGAGTCGGATATCCAACGGGGCTTAAGAAGAAGAAGACGTTGGAAATATTCTTCTCGTTCTCACTAGTGATCGCAGAACGTCACGTTGGATGGTTTCTGACACGTTGCGTTTTGTTGCATTTATACCGGCTAAACTATTTATTGACGACAAAATAAGTTATTAGGTAACTATTTTATCTTTTATTTTATATAAAATATCCTATATAATAAATAGAATAGTATATTAACCGTAATTTATAGCTTTGCTGCAGCATTTAATATACCATGTTGCAGATAATATTGTTACAATATCTTTTAATTAAAAATCTGCATTTTTATACATTAACATGTGGTTGCAGATATAACATAAAATTCTATGAAATTACAATTTAATAATTAATATGTTTTTTGTAGAATATATCCAGTTTTATATTTTTATCAAATAAATTTATCAGCCGATATGTCCGAGAAAGTGTCATTACCAGGTAAGTTGCATCAGACTGATTTAATAACAGTGATAACTGCAGCAGCAAAAAATATGATAACAAGAATAGTAATATAAATATAGTATGAAGTCAGAATAGTAATATAATGATAATATGGAGTTATTAATTAACTTGATGCATATGTCATAATATTAACATGATTAACATTTATAAAAATATATATAATAAATATCTTACAAGGTATCTATACATCAGACAAGAATGGTAATGACGAAACGGGGGATGGTTCAGAGAGTAACCCCTTTAAGACTATTCTAAGAGCAATGCGTCATGCCAATAAGGAACCCTTTCCAATCATTTATCAGGATTCTCATGAAAAAAACGACAAGAAATATGAACCAGCATCTAAGTCTCAATTAAAAAAGATACAAAAGATTTGGGTTAGAGAACAATATAAGAATGAGGAGAAGGAGAAGAAGTTATTGGGGGATGAAGAAAAGAGATTAAAAAATCTTGAAGAAGCTAAAACGATTGTTATAGAAGAGGATAAAACTTTGCCGGAAGCAAAACAAATCAAGATAAGTCAAGCACTTGATCACAGAGATCAAAGAGTCAAGCTATATGGATGGGTGCATAGACTAAGACGGCAAGGTATGCAATATAATTAATTTTATTTTTAATATAATAATTTATTGTGCGATTTCTATTATAGGCAAAGCTCTCATGTTCATCACATTGCGAGACGGGACAGGCTTTCTGCAGTGTGTACTGACAGATAAACTTTGTCAAACATATAACGCCTTGATCCTTGCCACAGAAGCTGCTGTTCAATTATTTGGAGTCTTGAAAGTTGTTCCTGAAGGGAAAAATGTACATCCGATATAATATATCACATATGAATCATTGACATGTTATATGTTTGGATAATGTATATATATTACTTAATTTCAGGCACCTGGTGGACATGAATTATGTGTTGATTATTGGAAACTTATTGGACCATCTCCTCCCGGTGGCGCTGATTCAATATTGAACGAAGAAGCTCTTCCTGATGTACAATTGGACAACAGGCATATAATGATTCGAGGCGAAAATGTATGATATAGTTTTAATGCTCTTGGAGAGTTTTTAATATAATTTATTAGATTTAAATCAATAACTCATCCTATAATTAAATCATTGATATATTATTAATTTCAGACATCAAGAATCTTGATCATGAGATCTGTATTAACGCAAGCCGTCAGAGATCATTATAAAGACCGTGGTTACTGCGAGATAACTCCACCAACTTTAGTGCAAACCCAAGTGGAAGGTGGTTCAACTCTCTTCAAATTAGATTATTTTGGGTACGCATAGATAAATAGAAGAGTTATTAATCGTACAATTATGAGTCAATTAATTAATGTTGTTTTCAGGGAAACCGCTTTTCTCACTCAGAGTTCTCAATTATACCTTGAAACGTGCCTTCCAGCAATGGGAGATGTATATTGCATTGCCCAATCGTATCGAGCCGAGCAATCAAGAACACGTCGCCACCTTGCCGAGTTCGTATATAAATATTTTATATTAAAGAAGTATATTATACAATACTGATCTTTTTGTAACTTTTTTTAAATTATTGAATTAATTTTAGATATACGCATATCGAAGCAGAATGTTCGTTTATCACATTTGATGATCTGCTTGATCGATTAGAAGATTTAATTTGCGATGTAGTTGAGCGAGTTCTACAATCGCCGCTCGGTCATCTTGTTAAAGAATTGAATCCTAACTTTCAAATGCCCAAAAAGCCCTTCAAGCGAATGAACTATAGCGATGCGATTGAATATCTAAGAGAAAACAATATCACAAAAGAAGATGGTAGCTTTTATGAGTTTGGAGAAGTATGAATAAGTTCTCGTATTTCTCATTATCTTATTCTAGACAAAACATATAATTGTTATCATCTTTTATAGGATATTCCAGAAATGCCAGAAAGGAAAATGACTGATGCTATTAATGAGCCGATAATGCTTTGTCGTTTTCCTGCTGAAATTAAATCATTTTACATGCAACGTTGCTCGGAAGACAAACGCTTAACAGAGTCCGTCGATGTACTTTTACCAAACGTGGGTGAAATTGTCGGCGGTTCGATGCGTATCTGGGATCACGAGGAGATGATGGAGGGTTACAACCGTGAAAACATCGATCCAGCCCCATACTACTGGTACACAGATCAGGTAAATACGAAGAAAATAAATTTTAAATCGTAATTGGAATATTATAGTTCGAATAATTATGTCATTTTACAGCGGAAGTATGGATCTTGTCCTCATGGCGGTTACGGATTGGGATTAGAACGATTTTTGTGCTGGTTGTTGAACAGATATCACATACGTGAGGTGTGCTTGTATCCGCGTTTCTTGGAGCGTTGTCGCCCATAAAAGAATATTCCACATGAACGTAAATATTACGTCGATAGTTATGTTAGAAATATACTCTACTTTCTACTGTTATAATAAACTATAGCACTGCATTATATTCAGAAATGCTATGTATCTACAATATATCAGTTACATAATTATAAAATTTAAAAAAACTCATGAAAAATTAAAATAGAGGATTTATGATCAGATGTGTTCCGAGTATCGATCATTCTCCATTCTTATTATGCAAAATATTGTGTATTATTGTATGGTCTTAACAATAATACAATATTTGTATAACGAATAGTATATTGTCAAAAATGGATATTTCTGATACTTATAATTTGCACATATTTATTGTATAATTGAATATACAATGCCATCGACTGCGACTGCGTATACAGCGGTTCAAATAAAAATTCACATAAAATATTACATAATCATATATGTATATGCATTGTATAAATACTGGCTTTGTTTTTATATAGAGTTTTTTTTTCAGAAAGATGCTTACAATTATTAGGCGATAAATTATTTATTCTTTCTGTATTATTTGTATGGTAAAGATTTCGTAATTTTGAAATAAAGTGCAAAAGATTAATAAGTATCTGTATAAGTGCATTATGTGTAAATCAAACAGCGGATTTAATTTGACTATATATATATGAACTGATAAAAGTGTCATTCAACAAGTGCATTTAACAAAAATAAATCTTGTTAGCTTATATAATTTTATGTATATATACTTTATAACAGAATCATACTATACTTGTAACAATTATTTGCGGAAAAATCCTAAAATTTATAGCGACGAAAACAATACTAATTTGAAAATTATGGCGTTATACATCTTCAACCAAGTTCGCATTGAACGGTGCTTGATCACAATTCATGTGATATTTACAAAACTGGATATGAGGAAAATACATTTATCTGTGAAATATTTGTGAAGCTGAAATGATTTAAAAAAAAAAAAGAAATTCTTGAGGCTATTATTTCTATCATTTGTTTATCGCCGATAACATATATTTAAATAATTCTGTATACATATGCGATAAGATAAACGCGTTGCAGCAGTATGCTGCGTTGCAATCGTCTCTCTCTCTCATCAAGTGATTATATTATACATTTTGAGATAAAGAGATAGAAAGAGTTTAATAGAAGGCAACACAGATCAAGCTCTGTATTTTACTCAATATCCAAACTTGCCTCTGCCGTGTTTTACATACCTTATGAATATATTGTATCGTATATTAGCGATGACGAAAAAGCATCAAAGTGGAGTACCTTGAATACATGAGGATTCGTTCGAACTAATTTATCGAACTATATTACAGAACAATAACTTACATGGCGCACAACTGTATCTATTTCAACAAATAATACATAGAAACCGCAGTTTCTCATAAACACAAAGAAACATCTCATTTCACTATGGTCAATAACCGCTATGAAAATCGGCTAAATCGTCTTTAAATTATCCACCGCTAAACAATAGAATTTATCTCAACTGATCTTTATAAATACATATATTACATATTAAAATATGAAGGTACGTGAAGATTATTACATATTCATCGAATCGTTTAATATTACTTTCATGTGAGAAAGGAATGATCATTAGTATTATTATATGCTGCTTCGTACGAAATCCACTTTAAGGAAAATACAGTGCCGTTTTCGCAGCCTTTTCGGCGCTACAGTTATTTGTGTATCTGCTCGCTGTTCTGGTTTTTTTTCTTTTTTTTTTCTTAGATCGGGGAAACACTTTGAGACGCTATCTATAAGATTACAGTTTTTACTATGTTTAGACTATAAGAGCTTCAGTTTTGGACAACAACAACAATATTCGTGCGGAATTCACTACTTTATTATGTAATAAAGTAGTTCTCGATGAAACGATATATATATATATTTATAAATGTAACACCCGATATATTAGCTTGTCACAACACTAGCCATGCAAATAGATACCGTACCGTCTGCACGGTTCGTATGTAAAAGTAGTGGATATATCGTACAACAGCAATCAATTAATTGCGTACATTTCTTTAACGATTCGCCTTTCATATTTATGTATATGTATATAATCAATAAATATCGGCTCTCTCGCATAATATACTTACACGGTATTCACTTCTTTTTCATCAACTTTTTTTCTTCTTTTTAATCCTAATAAAGCGTTTGTATTACACAATCGCGTTCTGGCAGTTGACGGACTTTCATCGAACCATCTGCTCCACACGAAAACAATCGACCCGCGGAATCCACGTGTAACTGGGTAACACCCTGGCAACAAATGATAACGTTATATCTCTGTTTCGCGTTTAAACAAATCAGTAATTGCAACGCTACAATACCTGTCCTATGTTTTTGAAGAAACTAGACCGTGGATGTTCACTAGGAAATGAGTAGAGGAGAGAATGGACGGTCAAACCCCATATCTGCGGACAAGATGGTCGCTCATTAAACCGCTTGTAAACGGAGGAGTGCATGGTACTTCACTGACAATTTGAAGAGACAATGAGATTTGCTTTACCTTAATATCACCATCACCTGCCCCGCTAACGAAAAATTCCTCATGCGGATCGAGTGCTAGACATTTGATAGCCGACTCGTGCGCTTGGAATCTCTGTCTTTGTTGCCGTTGTCGCACATCGAATATATTAATGTCGCCTTTCTTGCCGCCGCTGATCAACAGCTGATGCTGTGGTGCCAGGATCAACGCGCTGGCTCCCTGATCGTGACACATGAAGCCTGACGAAATACAAAATTACGCGCCGTAATTACAGGAAAAATTCCAGAGAACCATTATCTGTTAGTAAATTAAATCATATTAAGTATATGATATGCACCGATTATTCGTACCTTGTACAAGAGATTTGTTTTGCGGAAGTAACGTGTCCCATAATGCTACGTTCCGTCCTTCCGAACCATGACCCGCGGTGGCTACGAGACTGCATGCGCCGAGGAAGACGAAGTCCGAGGTCACTTTGCTGTGACACTGGTAAGTCTGAAACAGATTCGGTAATGCCGATAACGAACGGACGTATCGAGTGATACTTCCAAATTTTTTAGGCAGATTGTGAGGTTCTTACGAAGAACGGTCGAGCCGTTCCTTCCCGGCAGGCCACTTGAAACAGACTCAAATGGCCATCGGAATCAGCCACGCCGAACTTGTTGCCGTGCTGAGAGAATCGCACCCGAGTCACTTTAGCGAAAGTGCCAGGTGCTCTTGGAGTAGCTACCGCCGTCTGATGTCCCCACTCCCATAACGATACAGAACCATCCTGCGATCCGGTTAAGTCTGGTGTCGCCGCATAAAAAGATAACAAACACGTTAATTACTTTAAAACTCTTCCGCTATTTCAGTGTAATCGTGAAGAAAAGAAATTCGTGGTAAGTGTATTCATGCGTTTATCAGGATAACAAATATACTCACATAATGGTAAAAGTGGGTGAGAAGAGATTCTCCTGATTCCATCGATTTTATGCTTCAGGATCTGTCAGAATAAAATACAGTCGATTGAATTTATGGATGAAAAGATTCGAAATAAAGATATATATATATATATATATATATATATATATACTTATATATAATATTCCAGCAGAATTAAACGTAACTTCATGGACACATTCAGCAATATTAAGGTATAACGCACTTTGGGTGTTATGTTAACGCAAAGTAGGTTTTAAAGTTGCACATAATAAACATGTAGCATGCGTTTCAAACGTTGCAGCGAGTTTCCAGTTAAGGCAATTTGCAACTAGTATTCGGCTGAAACTGCTTTTCGGCCCACTAGCTTGCGGAATTAACTATTCTAACGTTTATCTCTACGAGTTAGCGTTTTGGAGACGTTGAATTAACATGTGGACATGTACATGAATGTGGGTTCATATTGTATAACGAAATAGAATGGATCTCTCCAAGTCTTATGATCCTCATATTGAGAGAATATAAAAAGCGTGATATTTAAAATTGGACACATTATCCGTGAAAAAAATTATATGTACAATCAGTCGAAGAGAGTTTGGATGGTACATGCATTAGATCCACATTCCAATCATGTTCATTTAATATATTCAACGTAATACTTGTGATAAGAACAGTGAGTTTCATCCATGAATTATAAGTAACATCTATGAAAATCTAGGAGCAGATGAAACACCATTTGCCAATCGAGTATATGCTAGTATTTATTTTTTTTTAAGAAGACTTTGTACCATATTATCGTTGACAACATTTGTAAGCAAAGAAAAATACAAATCAATGCATTGTGCATGTTGCTATGAGCTTTTAGACAAAATGATAATGGCTAAATATTTCTAAAAACAGGTCTTACGATTGAGCTGTAAGATCCCTTGGAAATTCAAGATATATCTGATTTGCAATATAATATATGAAGAATTAAAAAATGTTCTACAATCTCAGCGATTTTTAGATAATCTCGAGTATTAAAATTGCAAGCTATAAACTTACTTAGTTTTAACATATTACAAATCAGATACCTGCTTGTTACCCAAAAAAGTTAAACATGAAATTTGCACTAGGATAGACTAGGGTCTGTTAGATGTAAATCTCACCGGCTTTAACAAGTGTTTGCTCCTATCGGCAACAAATTGACAGAAACGCAGGTCGTGGGAGCCAGGAAAAGCAGGCATCCCCTTCATCTGAGCGAGCGAATGAGCCGCCAGTTCAGTGACGCAGACCAAGTTAGATGTTAGGCAAGCATTGAACAAGCAACATTGTCTCCGTCACCACTTGTGCTACCCTAACCGAGTACACCACATTCACGGCTTGCAAGGCTTGTCTCGCAATATTTTTTGCCTTTATATCCAAGTGACATATAAAAAAGTTGCCACTTAACTTTCTTAAATTTGATTGACAAACGTTACTGTTAACTTATGGCCTCGATAATCATCATATAATCAACTAACTTTCTTAGTTTTAGGCAGATAAAGATATAATAAATTTATTTCCAATATTTATCGTGTAAAACGAGCAAGCCTTGAATCAGCCGTACCTGATATGTGAGACAGTGCACACTTTGGTCTCAATATATATATCATGCAATAAATGATTTCTTTATAGTCAGATTGCCTTTTGCCTTTGGTGCAAAATGCTTCTAGACTCGCATCATTTTGACTATTAATGCATAAGTATTATCTAATATTACCTTTGTATTAAAGACAAAACAAAAATATTATTACACGCTTTAGATGGAGTGATGTCAAACAATATACAATGTATATGCAGGAACTTAGTACACATACAATGATTCTTAAAATATTCTGGATAGACAACACACTTCCTACCGAAGTCGGCACAAATTTTTGTGAATAAAAGCTCATTAAAAACTCCTTAAAACCTGTTACGTATTTGTTTCGCCAGGAAACTCTTATTGCAAATATTTGTAAGCAACTTAAAACTTGTATATTAATTTTGGAAATACTGTAAACATTTTCTCAGTTATAACTCAAATTCTCTATATGTGAGTTAATTAATTTCATTAGATATACAATCTCTTGCATAGTAATGATTAATTGCACATTTTTTACACTCACGCACACATATGCATATTAAAACAATACATAGTGAGATTTACAGATACACTAAAAAAAAAAATAAATTCTCTCTACTCTGAGATATAATAATAAATCAATGAATGCAACATAACAAAGAGGGAAAGTAAAATTCATTTTATTTTTATTAGCCTTAAAATAAATTCAGCATTCAAGGGTGATATATCAAACGGTAAGTGTAGCACAAATATATAAATAAGAAATTAAAAAAAAATTAAAAAATAAAATTTTTTACATTAATTAATTCGAATTATATTTACAAGATTTGAATTGTATTTATGAAATATCTTTTTTTTATCTCTAACTGGTTTTATCATATTTAAGATTATATCATAAGTTCTATCGAAATATTTCATTAATTTTTAAGAAAAAAAGATATCTTAATTTATGATATATGTAATAATGCGACTCTTTTAATGTTATTTATTATATAAATTGCAATATAATTAGAAACTCACCACGCTCGCGCCACGTCCACTCTGACTGGCTATACCTGAGTGGGGTTGGGGACTGTTTTGCTGAGGACTCTGCGCCAACAAAGGACGATCTGCTGCAGTCTGCAAATGATACGTATATAAAACACGCAGTTTATTATTGTGCTAATATAAAGGCATTGTTAAGCCGCACCTGTATAACTAAGAAACTGGTTGGTGGTACAGGCTCTGGATCAGGTTGTTTATTCAAATTGATAATATCAAATTCGCATTCATCTTCCAACCACGATGGAAGTTCTAGGAGCAGCGAAATGTTCATCTCTTGTACTTCCCGAGGCGTAGCAAGAGCCATTAAACCTGGATTTACCTGTACACGACAATCAATCACACAATATTACTATTACGTTACAAACATCTAGATAAAATATTCTGAGAAGACAATCTAAAATTTAAAATCTACTTAAAACTTTCTTTAGGAAATAATTATTATAACTGGAAAAAAATTAAAATCAGATACCTGATTAAGACAGAAGGCACTGATGCTATCTTGTTCTTTATGAATGATCCTGACTGGTTCCGGCAAGCTTGTAGTACCACTATCACTACCTTTATCTTCTCCAGTTCCACGGTGTACGCCATCGACGACTGACTGACTGCTTTCGAGTATCGTTGACAGGGATCTTCGTTTTCCAAATACTGCGCGAATGAAAATATCCTGGACCAGTTCCTGTCTGACTAAGTAACACCACAGACGATTGGTAGGCGCTGCGGATGCCAATCGCGTGCTGAAATCATAAGAATATTTTTTTTATATTTCTCTCATTTCAACTTTTAATTTTTAACTAAACGAGATGTGCTCACTTAAAGGGTGTATTTCCTTTCTCTAATAACGATCGATATTTATGAATAGCCGGTTTTCCAGGCGTAGGAGAAGGATCCGGCGCACAGCCAGGTATATAATTCGCTGGCGGTGGACCTTTAAGTTCCAATTCTTCGCGCAAAGACTCTTGCCATTGTGCAACAATACCCAGTGTACCGTGGGTTAGCGGGCTACTTACAGGTAATTCTAGAATAACGAACGCATTGATTTGTTAATACTACTATTATCATATATTACATATTTAAGATATCGATTTCATACCTTGCATTTCTATGCCGGCAATAGTCAAAAAATCCTGTAACTGTTGTTGCAGTATTTTAACTATTGCTAATCTCATTACGCTCCAACTATACGAATTGGAATTACTATGTTCTGTATTATCCTTTGGTTTATTCTTTGGCTTTGAACCCGTATCGAATACATCTTCCTCGTCGTCTGTAGAATCTAAGTCAGATACCGCAGAATCGGAAGAATCATAATCAATTTCATCTGCATATTCAGTCTCTATCCGTGGCTGGAAAAGTATCGTACAATTAGTCATAATAGTAAAATAGAGATAATGTAAACATGCAGAATTTCTCGATATTTATTCTCAACATTTATACCTTCATGAGAAAATAGGAGATCATGCTCATTTGCGGCGAAACAAACTGTTCTCTATATGTAGGCTTATCTTCCTTCATATTTGGCTGTTGACCCGTAAATTGTCCTAATAGTTTCATATTCAGTTTGACGCGTTGTTTAGTCAACGACGTCATGGTATTCCACATACCGCTGGCGGTACTTTGAATCTCGCTCGCCACACTATCGGTCCGTTCGACACTATTCGTGTTACCGCCCTGATAAAGAAACACAAAGATAAAAAAGTAATGTTCGCAAAATGTAAAACGGAGGACTAACTAAGGACCAACTGTACCTGGCTAGTAGTGCTCGCTACGCGCAATAGCTTTTTAACTCCCCCGCCAAAGAGACAGGACCATGTATTGTTATCGAAATGTTGTCCCACTAGCCTATACAAAATGTGACTGTCACAACTCGATAGGGCGTAGATGAAGAGACTCATATATGTCGCCACAAAAGCTTCGCAGAGCAGAATATTTAGCTTCGGGGTGTCCTCGTCTTTTTCTCGAGCTAGCAACGCGCGCAAATTTGTCACGCCTGGCCACTTAGAAGGTGAGGTAGTTATGCATACACCGTCGTCCGTCGAATACCGTCGATGATATCTGTTTGAAGCTACCAAATGACCACCCGTTTCTACTTCAGCAACTGCCGGGAAACTGAAAGATGATCAATATATAATATTTGATCAATCTTATGTAACATTTAATTGACTTAATTACGATATAATTATGGCTTACCTTTCTGGCTGGTGATGCTTCATAACGAATGTGTCCGAATCGCAAAGTGATTGGTAAATACAGGCACTAAGCGCTACCGCTAAATCTCTCATGATGAATACTTCACAATAATGCGTATTTCTGTTAGGCATCGGCGGATTGCGTAGTTCTACTAACGTCTGCAGCATATCATGTGCAAGAGACTACAAAAAACAATGATATTACATACCGATACGAAACAGATAAAAGAGAATCAGATTTTAACAAACCTGCAAATGTCGAACTGGATCAGCAACAACAGTCTTATTGCAAGCGACGCTAGCACTTAATAGAGGTAATGTGGTAGGGAAAGGAAGAGGACTGAGCAATTGTTGTTGAGTCTTTTCCTGTTGCAATTCCTGCAGCAAGAGTACCAATTCCATTCTTACTGACGCTAAGCCGCCACCCGATGCACCGTGCAACGAACAGTACGATAATAATGTTCTCAATAATGTCTCGTTAGCTGAAAATTACAAGATACTAATTCATTCTGTTTTTTGTAGACTTTTGTCTTTTAGCTAAAATATTTAATTCGCGAAAAGTTTAAATATAATAATAATTAAATATAATAATTTCCGAAATTAAAATATATTGAATTAATTAACACCGAGATAAAATTAATGCAGTCAACCTTTCAACCATTTCTTTCTCTTTGCAGCTCTCTGCACTTTAGCTTCAAAATCCAACTTCTCCGCCACCAATATTTGATGTAACGTTGGCTGCTCGCCGGGTTTGTACGGAGGCACATCGTCAACCATACCACCTTCATCTGAAAATTATTCTTCTATTAATATCACCATCGATTTTTATTAATTTATGATTTTTGAGAAACTATTGTTATGCTACTCATGATAGTTATGTATATGCAAAAAAAAATTTACATTCTGCTACGTTGTTCACGTCTCCGTCTGCATTAGTACTGTAACTGCAAAGTTGTCTCAATGCGTCTACTTCTCGTTCCAACCATACATATAGTTGATATCGTAGTTGACCTCCATCCACTTCAAAACCTGTTGCTAATGTAGACAGTTCCTCCATTAAAATTTTCAAGCAGGCTACGAATTTCAGCTGTTGCGCCATAATATCCAATTGTCCAGCTGATTTTATCACGTCTTCTAAAACATTAGTCATCTTTATTAATAGTAAAATTGCATAAGAATTAATTTAGCTTACAAGAAGAAGGAAAGTCTTACTATTATCATTTTCTGTTTTATGTGCGTTATTATCAGGCTCTTTTTTGTCGAATTTCATACTCATGGGAGGACTATCGGCATCTTCACCTTCACCCGTCTCATCATCGTCCCAACTTAATTCTAATTTATCTTCCTCCATGCGCTTGCTATTCTGAGACCAATCAAATGATGATGTATTCCATTCAACGGCAGCTGTTTCTAAAAGTAATATTTCATTAGTCTTATATATTCTTAATACATTTTATTCAAAATAATGATAGTTCTCTATACCTTCATTATTGTTTACTGCAATCGACTCATTTCCCCAATTAATAATACCGGTATCTATCTGAGAATCTTGAGCTCTGATCTTGCTTGGACTGTTTAGTAAGCCTATTGGAATATAATGATCGTGTAATATTTCCAATTTAGAATTTACAGGTTGTCAATCAATGTGTGTGTGTATATATATATATATATATATGTCACTTACTTGGAGAATCTTCACCATTTGTTTCCATAACTTTATTAGGCAATTTAGATAAAACTTCAAGAGCGAGAGCTGGACAGCCAGCTTTAAAGTGTGCGTGTGCCGTTGTGAAATACAGTTGCCTCTCCAATGGTGTAATGGTATCTTCTAACAATAACTGTTTGTCTGGTTGACTCTTTGTCTCTGTGCCATAACTGAATCCCGAAATTACCACGGAGTGTCCTTTCTTCTTGTCTTGCGCGGTAGATGCGATATACTGCCTGATTAATAATGGATGCGTACGAAGATAAACGTAGAAGTTGAAAACGTTTGGATTCGCTAAAATAAAAGTTAAAGGATAAAATGTTTATTCTAAGGGCGGCGCCAGACTATGCGCGTTTTACGCGAATATTCGTGATTCGAGCATTGTTCATCCTTGTTTATCATTTGATAAACAATAAGGATAACATGACTCGTAAAACGCGGATAATCTGGCGCCGCCTTAAGAGTTAACTTATGTACGCGATATATAAAAAAAGTAGATTGATATATTATTTACCTGTTGTTCCTTCTGGCTTATCAGATTCATCATTATACTGCGGATGCATATTACCAACGTTGGTTAAAAGTAAAGTATTGAGAGAGCCGGAATAATCCTTCAAGATCCAGAGAGCCATGCTACGCAAGAAGGGATCGGGATGCACTCTACTCATATCTTGATTTTGCCCATCTTTATCGCAACCTAGGATTTCTTCGTACAACAATCTCCTCATATTAGGAGATGACGTATCATTCTCATAGAGTCTAGCTATCACCATCGCGAGTTGGATGTCATTCAGTTTATTTAAGCATACGTCGATGGCATCCTTCAGCGCTCCGGCAAGTAAAAAGAATGCAGCCGCGTGATCGAATCGTTGCTTTCCAAGCAAAGCGAAAGCATTCTTCAGTGCCGCCTTCCTCCAACGGTTTTCGGCGAAATTATTCGAGAAGAAGCTAGTCATTCGTTCATCTCGCTTATTCCTAAACAAACCCCACACCAGATTCTTCTTTTTCATCGCTAAGTAATAGACAGCCGCATCTAGAGGATCTTGTTTATCCTGGAAAGCGGCCTTCGCTATTTTGTCTACGCATTTCTTCAGCACCGTATTGCTCCTAATCCACCAACCTACGCCGAGCTCCTTTAGTACGGACCACTTTGGTTGACTTTTGGCATAAGACGGAATTAATCCCAGCAATTCCTCCTCGGATTCGGAATGAAACGCCCATACGAGATTATTCGACGCGATACCCTGTTTCTGGAACTGCGCTCTTTGCGCCAATGGTAAACAGCGTATCAGATAATTGTAGTGTTTCATTGCCAAGAGAAATCTGAGACCGCAGTCGTCCAGCGAATCGGTGGATACAGTTTCGCCATCCGGAATGCCTGTTAGATTCTCCTTGGCAATCGCATTCTTCGCCGCGTCGATCGCAAATCTTTCCGCGAAATCGACGTTACATGTCGACACGGTATCCGCCAGGGCGAGCAGATGCATTTGATCGAGACTGGAGAGTCCCGGGAGATGAGTGTGAGTCAAGAGACGTGATAACAGTCTGCCTTGCCTGGGACCGAAATGGGATATCCCTTGTCGTTCCGGTACAGAGGACCGTCTGTCTTTCTGCCGCGAACATTCATAATCCTCGTCCAACATATCGTCCAACGATTCTCCTTCGTCTAGGTTGCTGTCAAATAGCTCGTTGTAATCGTGCTTGTCCTCGTTCTGCTGATGCGGCAGATTCGTCTCTTTGTCGGCCATCAACAAAGTCCACAACGGGAGTGGAGAGATGGACGTAATCTCCGCATAATCCAACGTCAATTCCTCTGGGATCTGCGTGGTCGAACCTCTCGGTTCCAGCGGCGATGTTGTGCCCATGTAACTTACCGACATTGTTCTCGATCGCGACCAACCACCGCGCTGCTTCACCAGATTCTCGTCATCAGCCCGCAAGGAGCAGGAGCTACCTATACATCGGACGAGATGCGCCAGTATTGCCTTCACCCATCTGATCTTACCCGAATTCAATAACTCCATCAGCTGCTTAGGATGATATTGTGGTAAAACCGGACAGGCTATTCTTGACGCCTCGAACAACCCGTAATCCGGCATGTAATCGAAACTCAAGTTCTCATTTTGTATACCACGCTTCTTCTTGGCATCCAGCATCGTCAAATTGATACTGCTGACACGCGACAGATGTGGCATGGAAGACACATTTGCCAGCCGCCTTTGGGACGTCTCGTGTGCTAACGTGCGTAGATCCTCATCGCGCAAGTTCCGACTCGCTTGGAATTCGTCGGATTCCTGATGCTGTAGATTTGAGTGGAAGCAGTCGTTTTTCGGATTCGGCTTCCACTGTGAGTATACATGCATCTCGGAATCCATGCCGACGACTAAAATGCCGTCTCGCACCCAAGATATTTGCATGGGTAGTGGCGGCAGACCATCCGCTGTCGTCAACTCGATCTTGCGCAACTTCATCCATCGAATCTCGTCGACGAATTGTGGTTGAGCCAGTGACGAGGTCTTTCTCAGTATTGGTCTGTTATTGCTTTGAGATTCCTTCATTGCTTTCATATTTGCCTGCGCTAGATCCGAACACACCGGAGTGAACAGCATAATCTTGGAACCGACGCCCACAGTTAGAATATGTGAGCCGTCTTCTTTGGATACCCAGTCGAGCTGTACTAGATGCTTCTGTGTGAGTGGGCACGTATTACCGTTCTCTATGATCGATTTCCGCAAAGACTGCAGAGTACTGAACGATGGAACCGCCAGCAGACCAGCCTTCGTAGAATCACCGTTTTCTCCGTTTCTCGAAGACCTTATATCCTCGTGACTGAGGGTCTGCAACACCTGAGTGAGCCGTTGCTTCTTCTGCAAGAATCTACTGTCGTACAAATAACTAAGGTCCAGATGCTGATCTACTGGTATTCGCGGTAAATGAATATTTTTTAGATGAATTGTGTCTTCCAAGATCCATTCGCTGCCACCCGTGCTTTCGCACTCATATATAGCGACGCAAAGATTCACGTAGCGCGAGTCAGGATCACTCTTCGTCGGACGCGTGAACGATTTTCCGTATTTATAGGCGCAAGCGATACGCCCGCTGTAAGCCGCGCTTATGTTCAACGGCTGGCCGGTAATGTCGATAGTGGATTCCTGATCTTTCCTGGTCATCTCCCACTCGCACCATTCATAATCTAGCTTGTCATCCGGTCTCTTTGTCACTTTGCACTTCCAAAAACGTACGGTACTGTCGCTACATGCCGTCACGATGATATACGGTGCAAAGCAGGCAGGATATATCGAAGAGCTACTCAAATGTCCCGCGGCGGGAGCGGCGTGAATCACCTCTACACCGTCGGGCAATGGCAATTCCTGGGTGCATACTTTCGTGGTGGTGATGAGAACGTGGCTGTTTTGATGACGACGAGGCAGGAATGTCGAATCCAGATCGGCCTGACTATCGCGACGACTCCGACCGCCGGTTTGACTGGCTCTACGCGATCGTCTGCCTTCCGCGTGGCTCAATCTACCGGGTGTTCCTTCATCGTCCTCGTCCTGAACCAAATGAGAATCTGGTACATACATCATCGAACCTGACAAACCGGTAGTTTCTGGTTGCGAGGCTATTACCAATCGCCACATGTGCACGGTGGTACCCTGCTGTGTACGCTCAAGAACTACTATGTAGAATGGCTCTTCGAAGATTGCTGATTGCTGTAAATCTACCATAGCGTCCAACGTGGATTCCATGAGTCCCAGATCATTGGCCGATGTATCGATACCGGGTAGCTTCTCATCGCTTCTCTCGCCTGTGATCAATTGTTCTTGAAAGACGTGGAGGAACTGTGTGTTTTGCCAATCATGAGTTGCGTCGGCAATAGCGTCAAGCTGTATAACGCATCCTGGTCTCGCGGTCGACTGCTGAGACACTATTTTTATCCTGTCGTGAATGGAATGCCTGACCCCATCGTCTGACGACATATCTGTCGAGAGACTAGCCATGGAATCCATCATCCTGCTTCTTCTCTCGCTAATCGATACCTCTGCTAATAACGTTCTAGCGTCAATGACAGCTTGATAAACTCTCAAACATTCTCCATCGCTAGCTACAAAGCAGGCACTGGGAGAATTGGATAAATTGCCCAGTGTCGTGCTTGGCAATAACGTCGGGATCCAGGCTACGTTACTAAACGCCGATATCTCGGGTGAATTAATACGTGCCAATTCGGAAACTCCACCGCTCTTAGATAGAGGCCCCACGGCATCAACGCGCCATAATATCAATTCGCTGCAAAATCCAGTGGGCGACATGATATCCTTATCCTTACAAGAATCATGTTTGCTACAGAGGTTTTCATTAGATTCCGTTGATTGAGTACCAGAAAATTCGGGTATATTATGATGGGAGGTTGTCACAAGTAAAGGTAAGACGGGATGGCAAGTGATGTCGTTTACACGGAAGCGATGTCCGGAAGCTCTACATGCGTGCCCTATGCTCAACACCTGTGAAAATTTCGTTTTATCCGCAAACGTTAACTGCCATAAATTTAAAGTACCGTTTGAGTGCTTCGACACCATAGAAACAATCGGGCTAGGATGGGCCAACAGATCCGCGTCTTGTCCATTTTTATTACTTTCCAATGCGTTAGTTTCAGTTTTCGTTTGATTGTGATCATTAATATTTTCCAGATTTTTCAATAATTCCTGACCCGCTTTCGAAGTCAAGGTAGATTGCTCCTCATCTTGCTCTATGAGACTAGGTAAAGGAGTCGCGACTTCACTAGGATCGCTTGTTTTTGTCGAGGATTTTGCAACTTCACGAATATTCAGTAAAGGTCCACCAGTATTGTGAGAATACATTGATACATTATGACTCATTGTCGATGCGTCACCGAGCGGGAATGCGTTTGGAATACGAGTCGAAAATGAAATTTGCGCCTGCCGAAAAGATCCAGGATGATATTCGTCCAACCATTCAATATGCCAAATCAAAAAACTCCCGTCTATCGGATGTATCGAGAACAACAAGTCCGGATTATGATGCCAATCACGTAGCAACGTTTCTATCTTTGTATCCAATGAATCTGGCGCGTGGTTCATTGTAGATGTTGCATCCGTTGCTATAGAATTAATGGAGGTTGTATTGCTGTAACATATATTTTTTGTAATAAAATAGAATTTCCTATAATGTACTGATATAACTAGCAAGGAAAAGAGATTTTGAGAATTTACCTAAGACTGGGATGAGAGTGCACGCTGTGCGCTAAACTGTGATGAGATGAGGTAGTATGTGCAGTATGATGTTCATCACTACTGTGATCTTCTTGGCTCATTGATCGGCCACCGACGACTGGCTTCTGAGCTGTTGTTTGCAACCGAACTCCTTTTTCTAAAAGGAATATTGTTGTTAGTAACTGTATCTTTTTCAACAATTTTCAATAATATATGTAATAGAGTAAATTAAGTGCATACTTGGTGTACATTCATCCTCAGAATCATGTTCCACATGTTCAGCATCTTGATGTTGCAAGCCTTCCTCTTTCTCCACTACTTTACGAGTCAACTCCTGCAATATGTTTTCGGCTTGCATAGTAAAGTGCATTTCTTTGTTATTTAGCCAGTGTAAGATAAAATTCGGTTCTCTGTCGGGGTCTCCAGTAATTAGGCTTGGTACTAGCGGTATATCTATAACATGAACGTATACTATCCACTGACGATTACCAATATTTCAATAATATTCGGAAGAATGTAATACCAACATAAAAAACAGAAAATAGAAATAAAATTTCTATACTACTTTATGTACTGCATAATAAACATTAATACTATACCAGTTTCTGCGTTGATACTGGCTGCCAAATGAAAATGCATTCCTGGATAATGACCAGAAGTTTGGTAATTATTATGAAAATCATGTACAGAATATGTAGATGGAAGCGTTGGTAAAGTCGGTGCTGTATGACCAGCTTGATGCTGCTGCTTAGCATGTCGTCGAATATGAAAACATGTTCTATAAACAGAAGCTTTATGTACCATCATCTTATTTCATCAAAATTAAAGATAAGCAAAAATAGAAATCTCTATATTTTAAAATAGTAAATAAGAAATATAATATTTTTCATACTTCATATGTTTGAGTCGTTGCATAAATCGATGTTTGTGCATATTATGATGACGATGCTTGCCATGATGACCATGCCTGTCGGAGCCTTCAAACTGACTCATATTAGCTAAGCCTTCGATCTCAGGCGGTATCGTTTCCGCCCACACTCGACAAATATTATCGCGACATGAGGTTACCAACATATTGGATACAGAGCCTCTAATTTGTGATAAAAGAAAATAGCGTTTTGTTATGCCGTTCACAAATATCAGTTATCATTTGATTCCGCCATCAGCTTACTTACTTTGGCATGTATTTACTTGTCTTGCGCCAAGAAAGGTGCGTTACTGCACGTGGATGTGCAACATAAACAAAACTAAAATTATCACTACCCACGGACTGAGAAAAACTTGTATGATCTATGCTTCTTGCTGGAAACACTGGAAACGAGGAATAAGCCCATATTAATAATTGTTTATAGATATAGAAAAACCATCAGTTAATAATCCACTAAAAGTACATACATTGTTTGTTTTCAAACCATATTTTGACCAATCTATCATTCATTCCTGTTGTTGCGAACAGAGTGCCATCAGGACTAAAACTCATAAGATGAACTGGTGTGGCAGTACGACATTTCCACACACAATTCCAACCGCCTGGATCATTTGCGATAGACGTGTCCCCAGGTCCAGGACTTTCAGCTTCTCCTCCGATTGAGAACGTTACTGTACCAGCTGTTAAAAAATAAATTTGTTTTAACAAAGTAATAAAATTATTTTTGGACACAATAAAATGCACATATCTGGAACTCAAATAAAAAGCAGCTCAATTTCTAATAGCAGCTTCATAATATAAAAATTAACATTTTAAATTATGTTTATTCATTTGTATAAAATTATATTTTGTAATACATTTTATAATAATGCATACACTCATATTGTGCAATAGCAAGATGTATAAATTAAGATGTTCAATGTGTGGTAAGCCTAAGGATTAAACAAGCATCTTTAAATCATATTGAAATTAAATCAATCTTTATCTGTTTGCAACTATATTTTATATATATATATATATATATATATATTTCAATCGCAAAATTTCAATCGCAATAGCATCAGGCACAGAAATAAATAACTTTGTTAAGTTCATTCAGAAGCATTCGTTTCGATTCTCTAATTCTAATTCTAATTGGACGAAATATGCAGATGATTGTTTTATAATTACAAACGTGGTGCATTAGCAAAACTGTGATATGTTAACATGCAAATAACATCAATGCTATACGTTCATTCTCGAAAAGAATGAACTCACGATCCTGAGAAGTATTTGCTGTAATATTATGATTGTTTCCGGTCGTGCTCACTTCTTCTGTTTGTAACGTTTTCGGCTTTGTAGATGTAGGTAATATTGCTGTATCAAGTAATGAGAAACATGATAATTCTAATATTTTGGAATTTTAATCAAGTAATAAATACTTGTAAGAAGAAAGGGAGAAAACATGTATCTTATTATTATACATGTATGTCATGTAAATGGAATCTCTTATCATAGGATACAGGTATATTTTAACACAACTTTGAGATAATTTTTCATTATTTTACAAGATCCATTTAAAATATCGGCATCTTTATTGAAATAAAAATCTATAAGAGAGTAAACTTACTGTGCTCTTCTTGAAACGGCATGATATTTTGATGCCATAATTGTAACAGTTCGCCTCCTGTTAACAATCTTGTTCCTTCTAAATTCCATGATAAAGAAGTAATATTCGATTCTGTTTGCAGACTTCCTGTTTGAACCCATCTGTATTCTAATTGCTATAAAAGAACATTTAGAAAAAATTTAGTAAAAATTTTTAAAACTGTTCTTAAATATACATCTAAAAATGTGAAACGGAGAAAAATGTTGATACAAACATGTGAACAGGTGCTGTGTATAAGTGGCGTTGGCTCAAAAATGCAGACTTGATTTTCATAGGCTGCAGCAATTTTTCCTGTATCCGTACTGCAGTCCAGACAGCTGATCCTAATGTAATTGTGCACAGCTCCAGGAATTATTTGAACTCGTTCGAAATTATTAGCCAAAATCACAATATTGCATCCCGCTGCGTACGCCTGAATGAAATACATAGATTATGATTAATTTATTAAACATTTTTCAAGTCTGTTTTCAAACAGCTTTTACGCATTATGATTAATTTATTAAATATTTTTCAAGTCTGTTTTCAAACAGCTTTTACGCATTATCATATTTTTATCCTATTGAATCTTCATTTTATCTTTCGATACGACATATCAGTTTGTACGCTATCGTTGATAAAAAGTCAAGTTTCCTACTTCCTAACGATTTGACAGCTAATTGCACAACATTGGCAAGAAAGAGCAATAATCTATTTCGCAATGCATAAAAAAATATCAGATATAACATGTATAACGATAAAAAAGTATACGTTTTCGTCGTTTGTCGAAAAAAAACCGCGAACTCGTGAGACGTGGACGTCCCACGTTCGCACGCCTAATCAAAGTGTCATCTGATCAGCTGACTTCCATAATGCGAGAGTGCGTATCGACTTTTACGATCGCGTACGAAATTCCGCCGAGATATCGGCCGCGAGGCTGGCCGATCGCCAAGGACGCGCCGTATCGGCGGGCGGCCGTCGCCGTCGGCGGAGAGACGGCTCACGGGGCACTTACGGTGAAGGATATTCCCTCGACGGAGCCGACCGCGTAGCAGCGATCGCCCGCATTGCAGGCGCCGCTCAGTATCTGATGACAATTCATGGTTCCGCACGCGTCGCACACACACGCGAGACGTTAGATCATCGTCCGGCGGCGCGGATCCGCCGTCGCTCCTCGCGGCTGTGTCGAACCTGTATCCGGATGATGCCGTCGACGTCGACGTGCGGGCGCCGCGCGGTCCGGCCTCGTCGGGCTGCGGCTCTGCGATCCCCCGAAGAACGCGTCACGCGCCTCAGATCGACGCGACACGATGATCGTGCGGCCGCGACGCGGCCATCTTTAAATCGACGTCCACACGAGCGACATCGCCGCGTCTCCACGGCGGCTGTGCGGATGGCTGACTGGCCAGTGCCGACCGCCGAAGGCGGCTTCCGGAGCGCACGCACGCACGAACGATCGCGCCGCAGCCGCGCGCGCGTATTGCGAATTCGCGTATCGATATGCCATGCCGGGACGGTGCTGACGACTTAAGACAAGACGGCTCCCACGTCGTCGGCAGCGAAAGGCAATTGGGGATGATACGGATCGTAATGTAATCACGATCTGTGATCATGATCCTTATGTCCATTTCCAGCAATGTAGATTAACTTTAATCTCAGCTTAACTCTTACTTTTTATCTCTTTCTAATTCTTAGAACTAGAAAAAGATAAATGTTAAACCGAGATTAAAGTTAATTTACATTGCTGGAAATGGACGTTGGGGTGACGTTGAAAAAAATAAATCGACGTTCAAATAATTGACTTAAAAAAGTAACGATTTATCACAAACTAATGTCTCGAAAACATCGATAAGCAATTAATTTGTAACTTCTTTTTCTTTTATATAGCTATTTAATAACGGAGATTAAGAGCGACACTTCGATCAACTCCCATTAATTTAATCGGTGATTGATTACTCTTAAAAACCCTTCGGCAGAACTGCTCGCTGCAAAATTTCTAACTATATAATTTGTTGTCTCTAATCTAATTTTTATCACGTACACATAATATATTTTATGTTTAAGTTAAATAAATAAATGTTTAAGTTAAATAAATAAATACTTGAACTAAATAAATTTTATTTAGTTGAAAGATTTAGTCAAGTTAACAAATTTTTTTTCCCTGTAATGACAAAAAATTAATTATTCTATTCCTGTTAACAATTGTGGACTGTTGCATCTTTGACTTGAAAGGAATAAGTTTTTGAACTCGTTCTTCTTCTTCTTCTTCTTCTTCTTCAGTTCAGATTGATATACTTGATGATCTGAGGAATCTGATACTAACAATAAGTGAACATTGCTGGAATTATAAATTATTATAGAAAAATTTACATAGTAAAATTTTTTATAATTTTTATAATGGTCGACCACGGCTACTGCCATATACATAGTAATTTTTAATATAAAATTTTCTCCGTGTATTAACACTAAAGGTACCGACAATTTATATATACCTATATATTTTTACCAAACCGGATTATATGTATATTAAGAAAAAGTCGTCAAGTCAATTATTGAGGAAAAGCGATAATATTGACTGCAGAATTTTTAATCAAAAGTTTAAAAACCGTCATTTGACCGGCGATGGTAGGTTTAGTGTTAAATATTAATTTCAACACGTACCTACGTATCAACCGAATACAAAGTTTAATAATTTGCAATTGCGTTTTGCAAGTCCGTTTTTGCTTCCTCATAGAGGAAGCTCTGTTTTTCTAATGTGTTTATGCAATAGCATCAAATTGTAGTAACGATTTTGCAGCAAAAATAATTTGCGACGCTGAGAGATCAACACTGGAAAAAAAAAGTTAGTCTTTTGTAGACGTTACATATTGTAGTCGCTTGTCGTAGAGACTCGCTTTGAACGAGGCAGGTGAACAACACGTGTACATGCACGTCGTACGCGCCGCTCACGTACACGATGTCGTTACGGCAAAAGGAGAAAAATGCACGTTACCTATAATCGAGCGGTGAGCTTCTTCAGGGAAAAAATTATTCACCGTGCGATCATATCGATCCTTTGTTATTAACCGCCACCGTGCTATATTTAGCGGTGTCTTTCCGAACCGTCTTTCCACTAAAGCGTAATTGAAGCGCATCACAGAACGCATGCTCCTCTTCTCTCTCGGATTACAATGGGAATGAGCCTGGAGAGAAAGAATCGAATTAGGTCTGGAATTGTGTGATTCCAGGGAGGAGAAAGAAAAATTCATTCTGCATTCGGAGTCGGCGTGAAACGGTGACGCGATTGCTTATCTTACGAGGAACTGACACTCGGCTACGTGCATGTCATTAATTGCAACCAGTTGACACCAATTATGAGACATACGCTGGCACTATATTCCTAATGATGTAACCGAGCGGAATGCGTGAAAAATATTTTCACAGCTCGCATTGTAAGGCACTGTACAGGCTTAACGCGTTATACAGACACTTTATACGCTACGTGATATTTCTACAGTCTTTTTGTTAAAGCACAAATTCTTCATATTGTATAATATTTAAAAGAAAATGTGCAATAACGGGAAAGCTCTTCCTCTTTCTGTTTGTGTCATTAAATTGTGTACTTAAAGAGAAAGCAGGAGATAAATATTTTTCTCTAATTATAAAATTAATGACATTATAAAATTTTTCTTTAATTATAAAATTAATCGTCTCATGAACTTTGGTATATTTAATCAATATTGTAAACTTATATTATTACAAAATTATGTTTTGGAGCGATAGATACGTCATTATTTCAGCAGATGCAGAATCAACAAGTATCTCACATATACCTGTCTACATTAGACAGCGTGTAATTTTAAACACGGGCATTTCGTTAATTAAATAAAACGAAATTTTCAAACGTATTAAATGTCGCATTAAAGCTTCACATTACTTTACGACAGAAACATATTAATGTATGACATGAGTAGCGTGTGTTATACGAAGTAAAAATAAGAGAAGAAGACTGAGTCATTTTTAAAAATTCTCCATCACATATATAGCAATTAATAAATCTTTTTTTATGCAGAAACGTATTTACATGGGCGCCCATGAGAGGGGGGGGGCAAGAAGGAGCATATGCCCCCCCCTGGATTTTCATTTTTTCAATTTAGAATGATTTTATGATTGACAACTAGATAATTTTTATTTGAAATTTATACACTTAAAAATAAAAACCTGCATAAATATTTCTTTAAAAAATATTATTTGAAAATATTAACCCAGACAGCACAGGATATCCTATGGACATCCGTTTTATGTCCATTTCTTGTCGGAATGTCCATGGACCTTATAAAGATATCCATAGGATATACATTTGTGGACACTATAGGAATATCCCAAAATGGACAAGTTTGTATGTTCATATAATATCCATTACATCCGCGAGCAGTACGCGGCACCACCACCAGATGGATGCGGAGTTCTCGTATTTCTCGTAAGTAAAAAACCATACAAGATGGAATAAAAGACGCAGCATTACATTAGTCTTCACCCCTGTTTTAACGAAATGGTTTTTCGAAGACGAGTCCCTTCAAAATTGGGCTCCAAGATGTGAAAGTAAATGAGATGTATTTTGACAATATAATTTTGTTCAGTTCTAAAGTTAATGCAGATACTTAATATTCTTGGTGGTTATATGTAACAAAATGTATTGATATAGCTTTTATCACGTCCACCAATTTCATAAACGGATATATCATG
>NJRL01000024.1:753447-790595 GCA_003063815.1 Aphaenogaster rudis | reverse complement strand
TTCGTTTGGAAGAACCTTACAAAAATGGTACCCCTAAGGGTATTTACACTCTGCCGTCCCTTGAAAAAAGCTGTAAGGGCGCCCATGCGTATTTACATATCATTTCCGTATGATTGAAAGAATGGAAAGGAATCTGAAGATTGCGAACTTCATCTTTTCATTGTTGTGAAATAAATTTTCCCACTGGTTGTTTTTAATCCATCCATTTTCTATTAAATTTTACTACGTATGGAGAAAATTTTCTATTAAAAATTACTATGTATGGCAGTAGCCGTGGAGTATTGCTGGAATTATAAAAATTTTTACTATGTAAAACAATGAAAAACATAGTAAAAATTTTTATAATTCCAGCAATAGTCCAAGGCTACTGCCATACGTAGTAATTTTTAATAGAAAATTTTCTCCGTGTACGAATGACAATCACCATCTATGTGTGCGCGACGATTCATATTATGAAGTCAAATTCCACCTTGTTCCAGTCGATTGACGGACTTAGCGTGTCCGCGAGGTAAGGGCAGTAAATGCCGTGTACACGCGTGTATGCATGTATATGTACACGCGTGTATGCATGTATATGTACGCGCATGTGTACACATTCGCGCAGATAAGAGAGGCATAGAAGCGAAGATATAAAAACCTAATAGCTGCCTGGCCCGACGCATGCTCCGTTTCAGGGTCTGGCTGTGGGGTGATATCCAGTCGGGTAAGAGAGCCTCGTCTGGTCCGCGTCGATCATTACCTGACGGAGCGCGGAGCCCGTCAAAGACGCGACGGAAAAGAAGAGATGAGGGTTTACCCGTTTCTACACGTTTCTCTTCGCCCTGTTCGGCGTCGCGAATACTGAGGAATATCATCCCCATATTGTCACCCGGTCAAGGGAGCCAAGTCCATGTCCGTAAAGCGTCGACGAGTCTCCTGGATCCGGAGAATTCCGTTGGAACGACCGGCTGCTCGGCTCGGGATAGCTCGGCGTCAGGTCCAGGCTTTATCAGCGATTAAATAAACGGGGCCGACCTCGACTGTCGACTCGTCTTGGACCGGCCTTGGACGACCAGCGACCACGTCATCGGCATCCCCGGGATACACGCGCGTGTACGTAGAGACCAGTGTACGCTGCATATAGTATTGGTGTGCGTGCGCGGTGAAACAACACACACCACCTGTGGCACATCCGTCATCCGCCGTCGTATTTACTCTGTCTCTGTCATACATATTATTGCGTTAATTGGAAATTCAGCAATGATACCGTTCGTCTCGGCGGTCGTTTTGAACGCCGATTGGATGCTGGAATCGAAACCGTAACTTCGGTGAGTTCTACCGATGTGCGATCATGCGAAATGGATTTAATGTAAATAATAAATTGAATAAACGTATAAAGAATTCACACGCACACAAATGGAACGTAGTATGCATTTTTTTTAAACGTAGAAAGCAATTTAGCATTACTATCTGACATCCAAATATATATAGCATAGTACATTCTATACATTTTGTTTACCATCAAATGTACTTGAGCTAGAATAATGTTAGAAAACTGTGACTCTTTATCAGTCTTTGCAACATAAACTGTAGAATTACCAAAGCATGGCTTTATTTGTAGCGAACCATGATTTACCATTTGCAATTACATTTGTATGAAATCTCTACAACCACTAAATAAATTAATAATTTAAAGTTATGAATAAAAAATTTTAACGATGAAGAAAGCTGTATAATGATTCGTGTCACCTTAAAGAATTATAATCGGCACAAAATATATTTTTGTTAAAAAATGAATTTGATTTACATCCGTTTATTGCCATGTGTGTTTATAATATTGAAGTCTGAAAGCACCGAAATGATATTGATTTCAAACCCTTTCGCCGTCGATCATTGACCGGTTTATGCGCGAATGATTCGAAAACATGAAGGGTCGAGCTTGTTAGTGAATTAATATCAAGCCGATGATCACAGAGAGAAAAAGAGAAAGAGAGAGAAGGAGAGAGGAAGAGATAATTCAATCTAAAATTATTACACATTATCGTCACGTTCCACATCAGATTTTTATATATATTAAATTATTTCAATTATTGTACTATATTCTTTATACATTGAATTCTATAAGGTAACTAATATTTGTTATATAAATCAAGAAAATCCTGCACCTAATTCGCATATGTAAGATACTTCCGTTTGACCGAGAATAACTTTAATTGCGAAGGACTAAGACACGGAAATTGCCGTCGTCGATGACCAAGCAGATGTCCATATCGTTCCACTCTACCCTCAATATGGACGAACACGAGAAGAACTTGATGACAGGGACGTTGGAGCAGAGGAAGGAGGCCTTCAAGGAAGACGAGGAGCTCATGAGAGAAACCACGAAATTTATCAGCGAAGTAATAGAGACCGCCGCTTCGGAGGCTTCGAAAAGAAAGATTCAGTCGGAGGTAAATGGACGCGCCATTTAATTATTCAACTAGAAAAATTTCACGACGGCAAACAAAGCCCAAAGAGCATTAATTATTAATGAGATGCATTAATTATTAATGAGATCAACAATTATTATTACGTGATTATTAGATCGGGCAATGCAATATTTCTTTTTTTGTGTTTCAGGGAGGTGCAGACGAAGGTAAGTACAAATCGACCTTACGTTCTAATTCTTACGACTCAAATGTTCTAATTTACGGGGTTGAAACATTCTCAATTGACTCGCGTCGGCTATAACGAAGGGAAAGGAGGCGGATATAAATAAAACGGTAAATATTTTATGTTCTGGAAAGATAGAGGAAGGAAAAGTAGATAAAGAGTAAGCGACAAGAGATAGATAAATGTAGATGACTAGATCGCTAGATGGAGATAATTGAAGAAATTTATAGATATCAGTGAATACATTGGTAGATAATAATTAAATAAGCATAATTTATTCAATAGACGCAAATTTGAATCGGCGAGTAGAAATATGCTTATGTCATGTAATACCTTCATTGCTATGTAGACGATATGAGAAAATATGTAAGCCGAAAATAATTGTATAAAAAAATCAAAATTATATATAAGCAAGCAAAATTGATATTTATAAATTAGTCATTTTACTTACTTATAAACTAATTATTTAATTTTTTAAATATAAGTAAATATATATTAATTTGTTCTCTTTTATTTTTTTTTCTTACACATTTTCCCGTGCCAGCAATAGCAACGGAGATATTTCAGATGATCAAGTTGGATGGGACACCCCAGAGCTACTTGTAAAGTAGAACGTCGCGCAATTATAATTATCTTTCAAGATTGATATTTATAACACGCTGGCTATTCGTATGTGTGTGTGCAGGTAGTAGATTGAAGGGTGGCGATACCATCGCTGGCTGGAACAATCGAGCGCGTGGATTCTGCAATCGTATTCTGAATGCGCTTTGCCCATGCTTCACTAACCATGGTAAATCGTAGAGCGATTCAGTAGTGACCGCTGCCACGCTATTGCCAGCCTCCTTTACAAACAAGTAGTTTTGCATAGCGCGCTCATCGTCATATCGCATCACCATCGATCAGACTGCAGACATCCTCCCATAAATCACCTACAGGTAGATGAAGAACGAATCGACCACACCGATCAATTCGAATATCGAACTGATCTCTGTGAAAATGATTGTTTTAATCGCTAATTAGCGAAGAACGATGTTATTGTGTAACTCGTATTAGGCTATTATCTTTCGTACGAAGCAATAGCCGATTGCCGTCGAATCGTTCGGTATTAATCACTATAAATCATCCGATTATCCTTTGATGTAGATGTTTACAGCATGTAACTCATTGTCAGACATTCAAAGATATCTTGTCGTGACACGCGCTTACCTTGCAAGATTTTTCGATTGTTGACTATCACAAATCCATTAGATGATTTAAACTTCTTCACCTGGATATCTTTACAAATTAGTCAGCAGTTCTGTAGCAATCCGGCATGTTTCATCATTGAGTAATAATCGCAACTGGAAACGGCAGCTTGCGTCGAAACAGACCACAGACTGAAAATAGAGAGCGGAAATTAATTATCAGTTAAATACCACAAACTACATTTTGAGCATTTCTAACTCAGGATATCGCTTTTGACACTTGACTGGTTTTTTATTTCCATTCTTCAATCGAAGAATGAAAATACCAAAACGATTGAGACAATTACCATCGATAATTTAATTGATTCCTGATCTTTTTTTAAAAACCTAGGACAAAAAATGGACAACGAGTTCAACTATAGTATGGTTAAATTTAACTAGAGTTAAATATATTGTAGTTAATCATATGTTAATTAAACTAAAGTAGAAAGATGATGAAATAAAAATTACATATTAGAGCTTAGTCTTCTTGGTATCTTTCACTTTTTGAATTGAATTAATAAAAGAATTAATAAAAGTAACACACACACACACACACACACACAAGTAAGAGCAAAAGCAATGGGAGGATGCAATCGCAGCTTGTACATCGACTGAAACTGTCATTTATGACTACGCTTAGAGGCTGATGAAGCACGGAATGGCGAGGAAGAATATTTTATTTTCGAACGTAAGCGAGCTGGGCGTTTTCAGAGTGCGTACTAATTTTGCATCCCAAGCGGCGCGAAAACGGCGAGATAATGACGTTCTCCGCGCTGGTACCACTTGCATGCTAAGAGTACTTAAAAGATGTGGCAAGTGAACAATAGATATGTATTCTTTTCCCTTAGAACTGTTCGCCTGGACTCCGTACCGGTATCGCTTCACAAGACCTTAACCGTTCGATGACTCCCCGGATTTTCCGTTCCGTCGTGCGAGCTTGTCACAAGCAAACAAACAAACAAAATAGGATTAAGTTCTTTCCATTGTCAATTTGTATCTTGAGTCGCGTCTCTCATGCGGGCCAACTAAAGACATCGCGTACCTATTTGGCGCGGCTTTCTAAATCTCGGTCTGGCTGGAGGAGAATACGTTGTTAGGAAAGATATTAATTGCGTGTAAACAATGAAGACTACGGTCTTCATTGTCGACACAAATCGTCATTGTCGCCCTGATTAATCTTCCTGATGTCTTGTGAAGAAAGACGAGAGTTTAACCTGCTGTGGCTGCTGTGCAGCTGAGCGTGAAGGAAGCTACATTAGTGTTCAATGGAAGAGGTAACTATAAGTGTAATCGAAAGCGGCTCATGTACTTTACTTCGGAGCAAACTGCGTCGCCTTGTAGAGCAGTTTGATAAAAAATACGGCAACAGTTAGTTTCTTATTTCAACTTTGAGATATATGTCATTTTTACTGTTATGCCTTCCGATTCTGTAAGTTTCTCAAATGAGCACCTTGGCAATAACGCCGCGTGACAGATAGCTCCTATCGCATTCTTCGCAATATTAAATTTGCTTTGATCTAACATATAAAAATGGAATTTTTATATATAATTAAACAAGATATGTAATGTTTCGATTTTAATGTTTTTACATTTTTCTCTACAAAACTAGCAAAGTAATGGTGTGTATAAGCTAATTTTATTATACAAAAGTTGAAAGATTGAATATTGGAATTTATAAATGACAAAATATTAAAAAGTTAGAAAGAGATACGGTGATGCATATTAAACCATCAAGGCTTATGGGATGAATAAAATTTGACATATCGGATATTTAAATTATATTATATCCTGATATAAAATTATATTATATCCTGACAAAAGATTATATCCTGTGACATATTTTAACCTACCGGTTTATAATTTGTTGAATATGTCTGAAAGGCGTGCGGCACGATTTTTAATTAATTCAGAGATATTTAACTTATTACATCTGTTCAAGTTTGAAGGCATTATCAAGCATAGCAATAATGCATGTGAATATAAC
The DNA here is from genome assembly GCA_003063815.1 of Aphaenogaster rudis. Taxonomy (NCBI): domain Eukaryota; kingdom Metazoa; phylum Arthropoda; class Insecta; order Hymenoptera; family Formicidae; genus Aphaenogaster; species Aphaenogaster rudis. Next base: position 784,754 of record NJRL01000024.1, on the reverse strand, counting down.
TAGAAAATTTATATGAAACTGTACACTTTACGTGTATTTATGTGTCATAGAATGTCAAACAAGAGAATTAGTCAAACGTACTGTGCTCCGTGATGTCGTCAATATTAGTTTTGGCTTGAAAATCGTCAAAGAGGGTTCCGTTATAGATAAGCAACCGTAACGCTATTGCTTGTTAGGCACAGGAGAACTGGATCAATACCGTTGGTATGGAACTGTCAACACATATATGTCATTATCAGAAATGTAGATGTGCGTGATTAGTACTATCATCTTTATTTTACTCTTCCCGAATCTACAAAATCCCGTTAAAATTATGGAGAAGATTATTTGTGCGCGGATCACGTTGTAAAGAAATTAATCGGTCGCAAAGATAAATTTCAATAATTAATCGACTATGTTCTCAAAGTGTGTTAACCGTACTTACATTGAATGTACCTGTGTCAATCAACATTATATAAGCCGTTAGATATAATTGTATAATTATATCGTTACACAGAGTATTTCCGGAGAAAACGCGATACGTGACAGTAACATGTGACAGAAGCTTCGCTTGAAACAGAGTTCAAAATTGAATTTCTCTCAACAAATATTATTCAAACTGGTCGGGCTATTCTGGTGAAAAATCTGGTTTTACAAACAACCGATTCAATAAAATGTCGAGGCAAGTATCCTCGACATTTGTCCATTTTTTTGAAGTATTCTGTGGGTACTCTCTGCGATACGTTAAAAGAAAGGATCGACACAAATCGCTTGCGGTTTTTTCCCTGTGTAACGTGTTATTACCGCGTACGTAAACGGCGATGACTATATTTCGACGTTGAAACATCGGTGGAACATCGGAAAGGTGTTGGAAAGAAAATCAATATATCCACGCGGTCCTCGTTTTGGCCACGAATCGCCGTTGCGGAGCATGTGCCGCCTACTCACTGGCAAAAGCTAACAAGAGCGTGTGCTTTTTCCCCCTCTAAAGCGTCGCCTTTTCGCTTTTAATCGTTCGTCTATATGTGCATATTTTAATTCCGATCATAGTGTGCAAGAGGCATGCTAGGAGGTTGCGGGGGTCCAATATGTTTATTTTTTTGCACACAAGTACCATGCGCGCGCGCGCGCGCGCACGCATATATACATACACACACTTAGCAGATTGTCCCTGATAATTTGCTGAACTGAATTCTCGTTCGCATATTCCTGAAACAAAGAGAGATTACGCAAAGAAGTACTTCACATTGCCTATTTAGATGTATAGAGGGATCAACAGTGTATTATGTATATCAGAGACGAGTGACAATCAAATGTGTGTGAATTGTCGTGATACATGTACATATATATATGCGTTATATAAATACAGATATATAAAATTTAATATCGCGATAAACTTTGTATTTTGCGTTACCGGAACACCCGATATATAAAAGAAATGTATTATATTGCATCGTTATCTTCATATCTTCAGTGCCGCAAAGTCGCGGCCATTGATAGATATCTAGACACGTACCATCGACAGACTCACCGCACTTATGAAAGTATTATTCTGAAAACGATGTCACGTATATAAATACATAATAAATATTTCTGTTAAAAAGAGTAGCTACCTTTCATTTCTTTATATGTATATCCCTCAACCCTCATTTCTTTATTTCTCAAAAAATGCGTTTCAATATGTACTGAAAATCCATAAGTCACGTCACAATAGATTTTTAGTACTGTCAGCACATTTCGGAATGCACTCAGATGTACTTTTGTTTCTGCACAAATGCTCCTGGTTTTCATGCACGTGTTATATGCGTGTCAAAAACGCGCGCGTTTGGAAAAAGCATGTATTTGACTGGAGTAACCCATAGAGACGCGTGTTTGACACGCGCTATAACGCGCAGCAACGCATGCATGGAAACCAAGGGTAATTATTCCTTGCGTTATCAATTCATAATGCATTGCTACAGGTTAATAATTCAGTGAAGATATCAATCGGTATCAGGTATCAGATACGAGTTATGTTACGATTGACGTAACGTGTCTCGATCGTTATCGCGACTGCTATGGTAACGCAAAGCAAGCAAGACGAAATCTAGAAACGGTAAGTTGTAACCGTGAAGGAGATAGGTTGAATGACTATATGTTATTTTATTTTCTATTAATACTTTTGAATTTATATTAGCGTAATAAATTTATTTATATTTCCGATAAAAAAAGGTGTAAAAACTTGGTTGCACGATGGAGAATCCACATTGTATACAAGAGAAAGATAGAGCACAGAAGAAAGAAGAAGTAGAACAAAGTAAAAGCGACAAAGGAATTGACATTTCTAAGTCGGAACCGTGCGCAGGATTGATAAAGCAAAGCGAGGAGCCACTCGTCAGGAAATCTCGTAAAAAGCATTGCGATTGGATAAAATCCACTTCCGATACGTATTGCCCAAATAGCAAGCTTTTGAAAAATTATCACGTGCATCGGAAGGCGTATGATCGCTTAAAAAAATATGTTAAAGATGAACCGAGTGTTTTCGATTTACCACAAAAATGCGAAACTTTGTTGAGGTAAGCTACCATCAGTTCGTTCAAAATATCGTTTGGTTGCTAAGTACAACATTTTAACATTTGATTACATATTCCCGTGTGTTTATTCCACGTAAATTATATGTCAAATTTGGTTTAAAACCTATTAAATAAATTTGAAGGAGCACCACGGTGCCAAAGAAAAAGAAAAAAGAAATCGCTTCTCACAAGGACGATTATTACATGTCGCTATGTCGGCGGAGAGCCGAATTTCGAATGCATCTGATTAGGAAGATCAAAGGGCTAGCGAGATCCGACAAAAGTTGGCACGAGGACAAAATGGAAATTTGCAGCGACTATGCAAAAGAGCGGACGGTTTTAGACGACGATAGTGTTTGCGGACAAACAGCAGCAACTCCGAGCGACGTCGACGATATCGCCGATAGTTGGCTCACGGAGGAAGACAAGAATCTCTTGAGGTATTACTACTACATTCTTCATGAGGTTGACGACGCTCGCGCAGGCACCTTAGATTCTGACACGTTAAAGAAGATCACGAGCATGGTGTCCACTGAATGGCAGGAGAGACACGACGAGTGCTTCGACCAATTGATTCGGGAATTAAAAAGCGATTATGTTACGAGCATGAAAAAGTCCATCGTCGACTTTGTGCTGCAGGAACCCTTCGAGGAGGCGCACAGTCTCTGTGCTCCGGTAAGTATGAAGTTCGCAACATGTTTGATATGTAACATATGTGGGATAAAATATTATTTCACGTGCAATATAAAATTTTTTTGGACGCTCGATATTGGGTCGCTGTTCGACAACATGCCCTTTCGCCGATAATCCTACGGTCGCTTTTCACACTCGATTGCTTTTGCGATTACACATTGTGCACATTGCAGCCGTTGCTCTCCCGAGGAGTCGCTGAATCGTTCTCGCCGGAGCACAGTATTAAATACCAAAAAATAAGAGCGAAATTGGAGAAGAGATCGATCATTCTGTATCACCCGTGCATACGCAAAACTTTAGATTACTGGTATCGCGAATATGGGTTAGTGAATTAAAATGGCACATAGTATCCAAATATCATTATATGTGAAATGATTCTTGGTCCAGTATAATTTCGTAATTCCTAGAGAGGCCAGACAAATAGACAAACGAGAACTGACGTCGTACGGACAATCGTATGATCTTCCGAAATTCGATTACAAATTCTTAAAAATCCTCAAAGACACGAGCGACGATCTTCTCAAACGGTGGCTGCCAAAGATCTGTAATATTTTACTCGCGGTAAGAAATTTGCATTTTAATGTGAGCAGTAAAAAGTATTTTTTATCGATGTTAATTCGCGTATGACGTCCAAATCGTCACATTCAGGCTTCGAAGAAAGGAAATTTGCCACCGGTGAACAATCCGCAATACAATAGATTCTTTAATTGCCTTGCCTACGTCATGGAAGATCAATTGCGAGATTTGTGCTTGCGTTCGATGGAAGACTATATTAACTATCTCATGGACGTCGGAGTGAGTATATATCTTACAGACTTTGGTATTCGATTAAAAGTTTGTTTTTAATATATATTTCGGTCGAGTGCATTAAATATAATTATCTTGAACAGCACACGAATTGTGGCTTTAATATAAACATTGTGGTACGAAACACATCTGTCGTTTTTGATCCCACATTCAAAGCATTTGCGAACGGACTTTCAATGTTGCTGAATTCTCTTTACGACGCTGTAACAATATTACCACGAGCGGAAATAAAATTGGGATGGGTTTACCCAGATAGTAGTTCCCCTGAATTGCTCAAGGTATATATTTCATTTAATATTGAATTGTTCAGAAAATATCACATGTAATGCTTCAGTGAAATTATTAAATATAATTACAAAGAACACTATTTGATATTTCAAATAATTATTTGATTATTACATTCAATATAATAATTAGAAATGGTTAAAATTATATTATAATACTATAATTATTAAATTCCTACGTATTTCCATAGCCAATGATTTCTTCAGATCTTCTTGAGCAACATGCGAACGTCATATCAAATTTAATTCAACGATATAGAACTGATCCTGAAATGCAACTGCACGAGTTTGATAAATATATGAGTTTGATAAACGATGAGAACGTTAATTACGTACGGGATTTTTTGAAGACTCAACCGCCTAATCCATACCAGAAATATTGTGAACTCGTTGATCATTACGATCGATTGAGCAAGAACATTCCGCTAGAATTTTATTGGACATTTTTTACCGATCTCTTTGAAGTTCGTAGACATCATATTATAGGACATCTCGCTTCTACGGCTGCTCATCTCAAAGGCGAATTAATTTCAAGAATGGTCTCTGATTATCAACAAAAAGTTCGAGCGTATGTTTCTCGCTAATTTTTGCATTGGAATATAACTTTGCAATTAAAAAATCAAATAATAATTTTACTATCTAATAATAATTTTTAATTATCAGTATAGGAGATGTTTATCAAAACATCGCAGACCAAGCATTAAGTATACCGCCTAATACATCAGAACTCATGAAATTGCAAGCTTTCATACTAAAATCCGAAACAGAGACTGTTTTTGAGCTAGAGACTCGACTGAGGGAAGTAATGAAATATATAATATTTTTATCAGATTATCACCATTTAACGCCAGTCGAGTTGAAGAGCAATAATTTTGCTTTTCATTGGTGAGCGCGTTTTAAATATATTAATTTAATTTGCAGTAAAATTTGTTCTGTAATGCAACGTAAGAATGAACCTAAAAAAATCATACTTTTAACATAATTACATGTAGAGGAATTGTTTATATAATAATATATTTCTAGAAATTTTAAATAATGTGAATAATTCTGTTAAAATTCTTGCATACCCAGGTATCACACAATGCCTGAAATTTTTGAAAAGCATCGAGAGATAATTGCGAGTAAAACGGGCGAGTATCAGGCAACGCTCAAAGCCAGGATTGAAAAATTTGAACAAGATCTTCAGATTTATGCGAAATACTGCGACGAGTTGCAATATTGGGGCAATATCGAGGAAATACAACGATACAAAAAGAAAGCTACGAGTCTTGATAAAAAATTGATTGCTGCTATGGATACAATTATAGAATTCAACGAGGAGGAGAATTTATTCGACTGGGAAATGTCACAATATCCCTTAAGAAAAAAGGTAATACAAAATTTATCCATATACATGTTTTAAATTTCTTTTGCAACCTAGTGATATAAATAAATTACAGAAATTATCACACGCTTTAAACTTTTATATTTTTAAAAATGTCAAAACTCGATATTTTACATTTGTATTTTCTATCTCACATTTCTATCTTTTTCTATACGAAAAGAATAATATTATTTTTATTGATGATTAGATAGCCGATAAATTGGCACCTTATAAAAAATTCTATGATATCGCCTGCGAGTTTTTAACTAACTACGAGAATTGGACCGAAGCTATGATAGGTTCATACGATCCCGAAGTGATCGAGAATGAAACGGGCATTGCGTATCGCATGATATACAAGTTGGAAAAGGCTTTTCAAGAACCTACAGTGAGAAAGCTAGCAGAAATCGTAAGAATGAAAATCGAAGATTTTAAAGAGCATATGCCAGTGATACTGACTCTCGGTAACCCTTCCCTGAAAAGCCGTCATTGGGAGCAGGTTTCGGAAATTGTTGGGTTTCCGATAAAAGTCGATCAATACATGACGTTGGCCAAGGTAAACGCAAACCAAACTGGTTTGTCATTGGCTATAGATGGTAATCGTATTTACGTCCACAGATTCTCGACTACGGTCTAGGCGACTATGTCGCGAAATTTGATGCGATATCCGAGGCGGCTACTAAAGAGGGTAATTTGGAGAGAGCTTTATTCAAAATGTATTCCGATTGGGCGGATATATTATTTACTGTCAATCTTTATCGCGACACCGGCACATATGTTATTGCTAGTGTGGAAGAAATACAGCTGCTACTCGACGATCATCTAACAAAAGCTCAGACTATGAAGAATTCTCTTTACATAAAACCGTTTGAGAAAGAAACCCTGTAGGTTTACGAAGCTTTGATAATTTTTGGAAAAAATTTTTTAATTCTTTTATTGGCTTTACTGTTTCGACTGTTAAACAAAATGTATGGTTTCTATATTCTATTATCAGAGAATGGGAAGCCAAGCTGCTTTTACTACAAGATATTATGGATTATTGGCTCAAAGTTCAAGCGACTTGGATGTATCTTGAACCAATCTTTTCGTCGCCCGATATACAGCAACAAATGCCAGAAGAAAGTCGACGATTTAGCGCCGTAGATAAAGTTCGTAATTGTTCGTAATGCAAATTAAATTGCCACGTGAACAATTAAATAATTTAAAATTTAAATTATATGCATAAAATAGATCTGGAGGGAACTTATGACGATTGTCGCAGCTAATCCAGCAGTCATGATTGTTGTCAATATCGATAAGATGCTGGATCGCTTGAAAAAATGTACCCACTTGCTTGAGTTGGTGCAGAAAGGACTTGCTGCTTATTTAGAGAAGAAGAGACTCTTCTTCCCGCGATTTTTCTTCCTGTCTAACGATGAACTTCTGGAAATTTTGTCTGAGACGAAAGATCCAACGCGGTATGTTTTATTACGTCGTATTAAATTATTGTCACATATATTTAATTGCATTTTAATTATTATTGTAGAGTGCAGCCGCATTTAAAAAAATGCTTCGAGGGCATCGCAAAATTGAAATTTACCGATGCCATGGAAGCCACTGCTATGATGTCATCCGAAGAGGAAGAAATTATTCTCGAGGACATAATCGATACGGCTGCTGCGCGAGGACAAGTGGAAAAGTGGCTTCTTGAACTTGAAACTGATATGAAGAAAAGCGTGAGGGCTCAGGTCAATTGAGATCGATAATGATTTCGAAATATATAAGTCCTTACATTAAATCATTAAATACATTGATTCGATCTTTCTCCAGGTAATACGAGCTAGAAATGCCTTTCCGACAAAAGCTAGGAGTCAATGGGCGCTGGAATGGCCGGGGCAGACTGTTCTCTGCGTCAGCAAACTATATTGGACGGCAGATGTTACCGATAAGCTTCCGAAGGGCTCTGAAAGTTTAAAAGATTACATAGAAACGTGCACACACGAGCTAAATGAAATCGTCAAGCTTGTCCGCGGTAAATTATCAACGCAGAATCGAACGACTTTAGGTCGGTATTCTATTTGGCGAGAATGTATTCAGTTTCACCGATTCAGAAATTACTCCCTTTTTCTTCTTTTTATTTACAGAAGCTTTAGTAACACTGGATGTTCACAGTCGTGACGTATTGACGCTTCTATGCGAGCAAGGTGTAAATCAAGTCACGGACTTTAAGTGGCTTTGTCAACTGAGATACTATTGGACTCATTATTGGGTAGTGAGTAGATTCAGATATGCGGTCTTTCTCCTTTTTAATTTGTTATAATTTACATTTAACATTTCTTATCGTAAATATTTAGCATTGTCAATGTCAAGATTTATGCTTCTGTTGTATAGAACGAGAACTTGTACACGATGATGATAAACTCCAAGCTGGACTATGCATACGAGTACCTAGGCAATACGTCGCGATTAGTGATAACGCCACTCACCGATCGATGCTATCGCACCTTGTTCGGTGCTCTCAGCCAGCATCTCGGCGGTGCTCCGGAAGGACCTGCTGGGACAGGAAAGACCGAGACTACCAAAGATTTGGCAAAGGCAGTCGCCAAGCAATGCGTTGTATTCAACTGCTCGGAGGGCTTAGATTATATAGCTCTGGGCAAATTTTTCAAAGTACGAATTGGAAATACTTAATCTGATAGCGCACACATGCACAAACACAATTGTATGTCAGGCTAAAGTTTAAAATACGCTTTTTTGTTTAAGCATTTATGTAACAAATAAATTTTTTTATTTTGAATTTATAATTCAAATTTCACAGGGATTAGCCAGCACGGGCGCATGGTCTTGTTTTGACGAGTTCAACCGCATTGATCTAGAAGTCCTGTCGGTAGTGGCGCAGCAGATACTAACTATTCAGCGAGCTATACAGGCGGAGAAGAAGACTCTGATATTCGAGGAAACAGAATTGAAACTGGATCGTACTTGCGCGGTATTCATCACGATGAATCCGGGATACGCTGGCAGAACGGAATTGCCAGACAATTTGAAAGCTTTATTCCGACCGGTGGCTATGATGGTAAGCTCGAAAACACATCTTGAAAAAAACATGCTACATTTTCCTGTACAATTACATTGTATTTTATCGATATTCAATAGGTACCGGATTACGCCTTAATTGCGGAAAACATTTTGTACTCATATGGATTCTACAACGCAAGACCTTTGTCTATTAAAATAGTCATGGCTTATAAATTATGCTCGGAGCAATTGTCCAGCCAGAATCATTACGACTACGGTATGCGAGCGGTGAAGTCTGTCTTAATAGCGGCTGGAAATTTGAAATTGAAATATCCAGAAGAGAACGAAGATATTTTAATTCTACGTAGTATCAAGGACGTGAATTTGCCCAAGTTCCTTAGCGAAGATATACCGCTGTTTCAAGTATGTCTATACATTTATGCGCAAAGGAAAGAAGGATCATGAAGAATATGTCGTTTTAGGGTATCATTTCGGATCTTTTTCCAAACGTGCAACTTCCTGAGCCGAACTATGTGCACTTAAATGCGTCCGCGCATAAAGCATGCGCCGCTGCGAACATTCAGTGCGTTCCCGTGTTTCTGGAGAAAATCCAGCAAATATACGAGATGATGTTAGTCAGGCATGGATTCATGATTGTCGGATATCCCTTCGCCGGCAAAACTACAGCCTACAAGATACTAGCCGATGCACTCGACATTTGCGAAGAAAATGTAAGCGTTCCGAACATCAATTGTTACTCCAGCGATTCTGTCGAAAAATGACAGAGCTATTATACCTATATACGGTTAAATCGATTAAATTCAATGTCGATTTCGAATAGAATTGGATGAACGAGCGCAAGGTGGAGATAACAGTGATTAATCCGAAGTCGATAACTCTAGGACAGTTGTATGGACAATTCGATCCAGCGTCCCACGAATGGAATGACGGTATTCTGGCTATTAGCTATCGGGCTTTTGCAACTTCGATAAACGACAACCGAAAATGGTTGGTCTTCGACGGTCCGATAGACGCGCTATGGATAGAGAGTATGAATACCGTTCTTGACGACAACAAAAAGCTGTGTCTGATGAGCGGAGAGATCATTCAGTTGGCGCCGACGACCAACTTGATATTCGAGCCGTTAGATCTGGAAGCTGCTTCACCGGCTACGGTATCTCGTTGCGGTAAATGGGACTTTTAATAACAATTCGAAATCTTAAATTAGATAATTGACGAATTGTTCGAAACAGGAATGATTTATATGGAACCTGGGGCGTTAGGATGGGAGCCCTTATTAAATTCTTGGCTAGCCAAATTGCCAGAAGTGATAGACGAATGGTTACGAATCTTTCTGCACGAATCGCTGTTCCTCAGGTTTTGTAAACCTCTTTTTCACCTATTACGCCGGTGCAATGTAAAGGTAGAAGATTTATTCTCGTGATTTATTCTCGTTATACATAGAATTAAGTGTTGCAATAGATTCATTCATATTAATTTGCAGGAAATATGTCCGATGCCCGATTCAAATCTTCTACGGTCCGTCACTTATCTCATGGATTGCTTCTTGGATGACTATTATAATGAAGAAGTAGTAAAAAATATAAGCGAACTTGATCTTCGAGCACAGATAGAAGTTAGAGAATTAGATAACCAAATAGTTAATAAAATATTATAAGTCGTAATTAACTTTAAATATTTATATAGGGCTCATTTTTCTTCTCATGTATCTGGGCAATGGGAGGCACTTTAGAAGCCAAATATAGGGAACAATTTAGCATTTTATTCTGTGGACTTCTGGAGAAAGAATTTCCAGTTACACTGATGGATAACTTTCAGTTACAAGAACCGGTTCTGCCACCTTTAAAACCATATATATTTGTCATGCCGAAGCATAATTTGGTATTTGATTACAGATTTATTAAGGAGGTAAACACTTGAAAATTTATTTATTTAGTTTTAATATCTAGATCCAAAAATATTTTTATCTTCTGAGAAGACGTTTTATATTCCACTAAATAAATTTTATCCTGCTAAGTCTGTGTTACTTCTTTTTATCAGGGCAAAGGAAAGTGGAAATTATGGTCGGACGAGCTAACATTGGCGCCGCCGATTCCCCGTGACATCCCTGTCAATCAAATAATTGTGCCAACTGTAGAAACGATACGATTCACGGCGCTCTTTCAGATGCTAGTACAACACGAGAAGCCGGTGCTGTTTGTAGGTCCGACAGGCACCGGGAAGTCAGTGTATATAATCGACTTCCTATTGAAGAAGAACAATGCCGCGGTGAACAAGCCGTTGCTAATCAATTTTTCCGCTCAAACCACTGCTAATCAGACGCAAGACATTATTATGAGTAAATTAGATCGCAGGCGTAAAGGCGTTTACGGTCCTCCTATAGGTAAACGATGGATCGTCTTCGTCGATGATGTTTCGATGCCGATGAAAGAAATTTTTGGGGCGCAACCGCCTATAGAATTATTGCGGCAATGGTTGGACCACTGGCAATGGTAAATTATTCTAAATTGTTTGTCGCTATTGACATTGATATCTGATTTTTTAATTTTGACTTATAATTCTGTGATGAAGATATTACATGCTCGGACAGTGCATTAAATTTAACTTCAGTAAAATATTTGCAATTTTCGTTAATCTTTAATTGCAGGTACGACAGAAAGGAAGGAACGCTAATAAAACTGATGGAGATTCAATTAATGTGTGCAATGTCTCCGCCAATCATCGGCAAAGATGTTACGCCGCGATTCAAACGGCACTTTTTCGTTCTGGGAATATCTGAATTCGAGGATGACGTTATGATCAGGATATTTAGTAGGATTGTTCTGTGGCATCTCGATACGAGGTCTGTAAATTTAAAAATCTTTAATGAGAATATTTAGACAATACGTTTTTATCCTGAATAAATATTTTATGAAGATCCAGAAGTCTATAATACATATATGTTTCTCTGCAATTGTAGGGGTTTTAGCAAAGAATTTGATCCATGCATTGATCAAATTGTTTTAGCAACACTAGACATTTATAAAGAGAGCTTGCGCAATCTGCTACCGACACCTACAAAATGCCATTACACGTTTAATCTTCGTGATTTTTCTAGAGTTATCCAGGTTGTCTATAACATCTTGTCATTTATTCTGTTATTACTTCACATCTTCAAGAAAAATTCTTTATCAATTATTGCAATTATCATGCAGGGAGTGCTTTTATCGGTTCCGGAAACTATGCCTGCACTCTCAAATATGAAGCGATTATGGGTTCATGAGATACTTCGTGTATTTGGCGATCGTTCAGTCGACGAAACCGATATTAATTGGCTGATACAGCAAATAAGCATAACACTAAAGAAACATATGGAAGTTTCATTGGAGGATCTCTTCGAAGACCTGCTTCCAAAGGAGAATCCATATGTTAAAAAAATAATATTTTATCGTTAGCTAATAAAAAAAGCTATGCTTTGACATCTCACATTCTTGCACATTCTGCAGATTACCATGAATGAATTGCGAAATTTGATGTATTGCGATTTTACTGACGCCAAAGCAGACATTCGCTTGTACCAAGAAGTTAGCGATCTAGAACAATTGCGAGAGATCGTGGAAACATATCTTTCTGAATATAATTCTATGACGAAGAAGCCTATGAACTTGGTATTGTTCCGGTAAATCTGTCTTATATATTTGGTAAATATGGTATTTGCAATTAATGTTCGATCTTATGCTAAATTCAGTATAAATGTGAAGGTTTGCGATCGAGCATCTATCGAGGATAGCTCGTATTATCAAACAACCGCGAAGTCACACTCTCCTCATCGGAGTCGGCGGGTCTGGAAGACAGTCTTTAACCAGATTGGCGTCGCACATTTGCGACTACGACGTGTTCCAGGTCGAACTTACGCAACAATACGGCCAACACGAATGGCACGAAGATATCAAAGCCATTCTGAGAAAAGCCACCGCTACCGAATTGCATTCGACTTTTCTTTTCAGCGACACGCAGATTAAAGAAGAGAATTTCTTGGAAGATATCAGCAATATGCTTAATTCAGGAGAAGTAAATAAATAACGTATTAAATTAATTATTTTTATCCGCCGCTTTATTCATTTATATCTCTTTGCTCGCTAACGCGTAAAAGAATTTAGCAACTTCGATTTTTATTTAGGTACCCAATATATACACGGCTGATGAGAAGGTTGAAATATGCGAGAAGATGAAACTGATTGATCGACAACGAGAACGAGCGTTACAAACGGACGGTAGTCCTGCGGCGCTTTTTAATCTATTCGTGCAAATCTGTCGCGATCAGCTACATATTATTGTCACTATGTCTCCCATCGGCGACGCTTTTAGAAATCGAATTAGGAAATTCCCGGCTTTAGTCAATTGTTGCACCATAGATTGGCTTCAGGTATTAAAGTGAAGTTACCAGGTTTTATCACTACTGTTGTTTAAAAAGGTATAAAAATAATATTGTTACATCACTAATTTCATCGTTCAAGCCATGGCCTGAAGATGCCTTGTTGGCTGTCGCGACGAAATTTTTGTCTACGGTCGAGCTTACTGATCATGAAAGAAAAGTCGGTATTGACATGTGTCAATTCTTCCACGTATCCACTCAAAAATTAAGCGACGAATTCCTAGTTCGTTTAAATAGACGCAATTATGTGACGCCTACCTCTTATCTCGAAATGATCAAGACTTTTCAGAGCTTACTCGACCAAAAACGTGGGTAAGTATCATTCCGTTAGGTTTTGAATCTTCCCATTTAACTTTTCATAATGTTACAGAGAAGTGCTGCACGCTAAGGCTCGGTATGAGGGTGGATTAGGACAATTGGATAACGCGCAGCATCAAGTGACAGAGATGCAGAATATGTTAAAGCAATTGCAACCAAAATTGATCGCGGCCACGCAGGATATTCAACGAATGCTGGCTGATGTTGAGAAAGAAAGTCAGGAAGTTGCGGAATTTGAGAAAGTGATCAAAGTTGATGAAACCGCGGCTGAAGTAAGATTATACATTACTAATATATTATTGATATTAAATTATTAATATATGATATTATTAACACAATAATATATAATAATATATTGTCTATTAACACAATAATATATAATAATATATTATTGTGTTAATAGACACTAGACGTGAAATAGAAGTTTAATAAAACTGTGTTCTTAATAAAAAGTTATTATCACATAGGTAGTCGCGAATGAAGCAGCTGTAATAAAAGCTGAATGTGATGCTGATTTGGCCGAAGCTATGCCTATTTTGAATCGAGCCCAAGCAGCGTTGGATACGTTAACATTGGCAGATATCGCGATAGTGAAAGCAATGAAACATCCGCCATATGGCGTGAGGCTTATTGTGGAGAGCATTTGCGTCCTTAAGGTACAAGGCATCGCGTAATGGAAAATATATCGTCATTTGCAAAATAAAATTTGGCATAATAAGTACTGAGATGTTAATACTGTTTATATATATTGTTATAATTTAAGTGAATTATTGCAGCAAATAAAACCAGAGAGAGTGCTGACAAAGGAGGGTGCGCAGATTGATGATTACTGGAAGGCCGCCTTGAGGATGCTCAGCGATGTTAAATTTTTAGACTCGCTACTTAATTTTGATAAGGACAACATACCGGTCAAGGTAATAGAAACGATACGGAAAGAGTATCTGACCAATCCGGACTTCGATCCGGAGAAGATCAAGAAGGTGTCAACGGCTTGCGAAGGATTATGTCGTTGGGTCATCGCAATGTCCGAGTACGATACAATCGCGAAAATTGTCGCTCCTAAGAAGCAAGCTCTCGCGCGAGCTGAAGCTGTCTATCGTGATGCTACAGAAAAGTTAAATATGAAGAGAGAACAATTGCGTCAAGTACAAGTACGTGTATCAGATATCAAAGTTATAATTTCAGATGATAAATCAAATTCAATTTCTAAAAAAATAATAAAAATAATGAAAAAATTTAATCTTTTTTTTAAATCCGCTATTAGAAAAAACTGTTGGAACTTCAAGAAACTCTAAGCAAAAGGAAAGTGGAATTTCAAGTGATGTCGGATCAGGTGACAGATTGTGAGATGAAATTGAAGCGGGCCGAGGATCTCATTGGAGGATTAGGCGGAGAATATACACGTTGGTCCCAAACCGCCAAGGAGCTGGGCGACAAGTAAAATCTATCTGAAGCGAATCTTTATTTTTGATTATTGCAATTTTTCACATTAAATTTGATTTTTTCTATTTCCTGTAGGTATCATCGACTAACGGGGGATGTGCTAATCGCTTCCGGCGTGGTGGCTTACTTGGGTCCGTTCACCATGCCGTTTCGTGTGCAGCAGATAAGCGAGTGGGTGCAATTGTGTTCGAATCTGCAAGTAATTTGCAGCTATGATTTCCATCTGCGTGATGTACTCGGTGATCCGGTTTTGATCAGATCATGGAACATTGCTGGGTTGCCCGCCGATGTATTTTCCATCGACAACGGAATTATCGTTACGTAAGTCAATTGTAATTTCAGTAATGCGTGTATCGTGTTGCATAATACTGCAATAGACATTTTCTCTTTAGAAATGCCAGAAGATGGCCGTTGATGATAGATCCACAAGGCCAAGCTAACAAATGGATAAGAAATATGGAGAAGAAGAACAATATAAGCATTATTCGATTGAGCCAACTTGATTATATGCGGACCTTGGAAAACGCGATACAATTTGGACAACCGGTACTGCTGGAAAATGTAGAGGAGGAATTAGACGCCGTTCTTGAGCCGATACTTCTTAAACAGACGTTCAAGCATGCTGGTGCATTATGTATAAAATTGGGCGACACTGTAGTAGAATATAATACTAATTTCAGGCAAGCTCTAATTACATGCGTACAAAATATTGCATCTTAAGTTTTACATTAAAAAAACTTATTTATGCAACATATCTTTATTAACAAATTTTGTTACTTATATAGACAACAAGATTTGTTAAGAATACTAATTTTATTTGTTAAAAATAGTTTCGTTGGATCTACAAATTATTTCGCCATAACAAATTGATTTATACAAGAAGACATAAACAGGAAACTTGAGATAAAATATTCTTGTACATAATATATAATAATAATGAATATCATATCGATATATATACACACAGGCTTTACATCACGACAAAGTTAAGGAATCCCCATTATCTGCCGGAAATAGCTGTAAGAGTAACTCTGCTAAATTTTATGATAACACCAAGCGGCTTGGAGGATCAGTTACTCGGTATTGTGGTTGCGAGGGAAAGACCCGATTTGGAATCGGAAAAGAACGCTTTGATCGTGCAAAGTGCCGCGAACATAAAGTATGTTCTTTGATATGCTTCGGTTTTACGTGTTTCACTTATATCTTTTTTTTACTTTATCTGATAGGATGTTGAAGGAGACGGAAGACAAAATTCTGGAGGTACTTTCCGTGGTGGAAGGTAATATCTTGGAGGACGAGGAAGCTATCGACATTTTAATGGTGTCCAAGAATTTAAGCGACGATATTCAGGTGAAACAAGCAGCCACGGAAGTTACGGAAAAATCGATCGATGCCGCAAGATCACAGTATCAACCCATCGCATCCTATTCGACCATACTCTTCTTCACGATAGGTAGATCAATCGTGGAAGATCAATAATACGAAGAAAAATCATTAATATATTCCTAATCAGAAGTTTTAACCAGATTTTAACCGGATTATTTTTTCGCAGCATCTCTAACTAATATAGATCCAATGTATCAATACTCACTGGCATGGTTTGTGAATCTCTTCAACATGGCTATTGATCATACGGAATCGGCCGATAATATCGGACAACGTCTGAGGGTCCTGACCAAATATTTCACATATTCTCTTTACGTCAACATCTGCAGATCTCTGTTTGAAAAGGATAAACTATTATTCACATTGCTTCTCGTTTACAATCTGCGCGAAACGAAAGACACGTCGGAAACCGCGAGCCAATGGTTATTTCTTTTAACCGGTGGGATAGGTTTGGAGAACCCATACGCTAATCCCGCCGAGTGGCTGCTCATCAAGAATTGGGACGAACTGTGCAGACTGGATAACGTCAAAGGATTTGAAGTAAATTTTTAATGATCAATTAGATAATCAGTATTTATAGAATACAATTATCAATTTCGTAGGGCATCAGAGAATCGTTTTCCAACACCGTTGGCGAGTGGAAAAAAATATTCGACTCGAAAGAACCCCAAAAAAAGCTCTTCCCAGCACCATACAACAACCTAAATTCATTCGAACGATTGTTAATTCTGCGATGTATCCGTCCCGATAAAATTATCCCAGCGGTGCAGTTGCTCGTCGAAGGTAAAAGATACGATACAAGTGAATATTAATTGAATATTTGGACAGACATCATTGATCACTCCGATCATCCGGATATTGTAGAAAAATTGGGCGCGCAATACGTAGAAGCACCACCTTTTGACTTAGCATCCTCTTTCGCGGATTCCAATTGTTGTATTCCATTGATATTCATCCTGACTCCCGGTGCCGATCCAGCGCAAACTTTGCTGACATTTGCCGACGAGCAAGGTTACGGTGCCAAGCGTCTTTTCTATTTGTCTCTTGGCCAAGGTAAGTATTTGTCGCATAAAGATTTGTCGCATAAAATTGACCACGTCATTGTCCCAGGTCAAGGACCAATAGCGGAGGGATTGATAAAGGATGGTGTATTGCACGGTAACTGGGTGGTATTGCAAAACTGTCACCTGGCTAAGAGTTGGATGCCGACCTTAGAGAAGATATGCGAGGGTCTGATACCCGATACAATTCACACTGATTTCCGACTATGGTTGACTAGTTATCCGGCGGAGCATTTTCCCATATCGGTCCTTCAAAATGGCATCAAGATTACGAACGAGCCGCCCAAAGGACTCAGAGCCAACATTTTGAAATCCTATGCGAGCGATCCGATTAGTAATCCGGATTTCTTCGAGGGCTGTAATCAGAGCGAGAACTTCAAGAAGCTTTTGTACTCGTTATGCTTCTTCCACGCTATCGTACAAGAGAGACGGAAGTTTGGCCCGATCGGATGGAACATTCCATACGAATTCAACGAAACCGATTTAAGAATTAGCGTTTTGCAATTGAAGATGTTTCTGGATGATTTCGAGGATGTGCAGTTTGACGCTTTGATGTATCTCACGGGTGAATGCAACTACGGGGGTAGAGTTACAGATGAATGGGACCGTAGAACATTGAATACCATCCTATCCAAGTTTTATTGTCCGTGAGTATTAGCAAATTGTGCAACTTTAATCGATCGATTAAGAAATTATTACTTATATCGTTACTCAGGAAACTATTGACCGGTGAAATATACTACTTCGATGCATCGTCTACTATTTATTACTGTCCAATCGCCAGAGAATATGAAGCGTATGTCGCATACACAAGGAAACTTCCTATAATTACAGAGCCAAGTGTATTTGGTATGAATGATAATGCTGACATTCTTAAAGATCAGCGAGAGACAGACTTGCTATTCACTTCATTGCTGCTCACTCAGGTAACTTTTATCTAATTTTTTAAAAGAATAACGATAATTACGTCTTATAATTATCATCTTTTTTTCAATTTTATCGAACATTATTCAGGATCGAACGGTATGTAGTTATGATATTGTCACAAAAAATAATTTGCGATTAGTTAAATTAATTATTAATAAATTTTATGTAATAATTTTTTTTTTATTGCTCGACCTCAGGATCTTTGGAAAAATAAGGTATGTTACATATCGCCTTTCAAAGTCACGAGTTTAGCATTAATTTAATAAGTCCTAGCCGGAATTTTTCCTAGGCCTGAAATGGGATTCTAAAGGAGTCAAAATATGATTTGAACAAAGATAATGAAATGTTCTATTATTTTCTTTCCTAGGAAGCTGTTAAATCCGGTTTGAGGCAAGCCTCCGATGATGAGATAGTTTATGATGTTGCAACAGAAATCTTGGACAAGCTTCCAAACGATTACGATCTCATTTCAGCACTTGCTAAATATCCTACGTTACATAGTCAAAGCATGAATACTGTGCTAGTGCAAGAGATGTACAGATTTAATAAATTATTATGCTGTATCAGGAATAGTCTTATCAATGTACGAAAAGCTATCAAAGGTATATCCATTCCTCATAGAAAGAAATGCATTCACGTGAAACATTGTCAATTAACTTAAATTATCAAATCAATCTCTTATATTTTAACAAGCGTATCATAATAAAAATTAAAATATCTTAAAAATTAAATTAACGCAATATCGCAATTAGGTTTAATCATAATGTCATTCGAGCTCGAAGATATTTACGAAGCAATCTTGACGAGTAAGCTACCTCGCTTGTGGAAAGAAAATTCTTACCCCTCTTTAAAACCTTTGGGTAGTTACATCAGTGATTTTTTACAACGTTTAACATTTTTACAGGTGATTATCTATTTTTTTGTTTCTTTTCTTGAAATATTTTGAAATACATATAAATTTATCGTTATATAGAAATGGTATGAGGAAGGACCGCCCGTTACATTCTGGTTATCTGGATTTTATTTTACACAAGCGTTTTTAACCGGGATACTGCAAAATTACGCGCGAAAGTATCAGATCCCTATAGATCTCCTCACGTTTGACTTCGTAATCCTAAAAGAGACAGTCTTCACGATTGCACCCGAGGATGGTGTTTATATTTATGGGCTATTTTTGGACGGCGCAAGGTTCGATATGAAGAAAATGTGCATTGAAGAGAGCTTTCCCAAAGTACTGTACGACAATGTACCTTTTGTAAGTGGATTTATCCCCCAAGAAAAGCTTACAGAGATCAATGATAAAACTTACTTTTTTTGTGATATTTCCAGTTGTGGCTGATACCGATGAAGAAGCAGGATATCGAAGAAAGACGATCGTATATTTGCCCGCTTTATAAAACTGGCGAACGTCGAGGAGTATTATCCACCACCGGTCACTCCACGAACTTCGTCATAGCCATACGGTTGCCCACGGTGAAGCCACCCGAACACTGGATTATAAGAGGAGCGGCCATGCTTTGTCAACTCAGTGAATAAAATAAATCAACGCCATTTGTTTTGTCCTTCTATCAAATTTTCTTATTATGATAGATATGTATTTTAGCATAAAAAATTATTTTCAGCGCTATATCGAATCTTTGCTTTGTCTCGCGGAAATTGCGTATATTAACAAACTGATTCATTTGTTCGAATGTGAAGTTATATAATAATAATAATAATAATAATAATAATAATAATAATAATAATAGCTTTATTGATGTGCAGAAACAAAATATACATTTATAAACATATGACCGCAGTGTAGTTGAGAGCAGCACCTCAAAAGGCGAGGCATCAGCAATAATGCTGTTTATAAGCCTGGACCTTTAATATAATTTAAATAAAATAAAACAAAATACAAAATATCTGACAAAGCGGTTATTTTCTCTTTGTTTTTCGTCGTTTCTTTTGAGAAATACGCTCGAAGTATATCCTCCATATTCTTTGGATAACCTTGGCGGCTCGATTGCGCCTAAAGAGCTCGAGTTTTTCGGTGAAAGCTTTCATCAGCGCGATTTCTCGCTCCTTCTTGAATTGAACGTACAGCATCCGTTGCACGATCAGCTCATCCTAATGAAAAAAACTAATGACAGTTCGGCACATATTAAATACATATTAAATTTTAGATCGAACGTACTGCAAACCTCCATCTTTTTAATTTCTGCTTTAATAACTTCGTTGTCTTCCGACAGTCCCTCTGCCAAGGCATGAGATGCGCCGATGTCGCAATCATATTTAGCAAGAAGAACGATGTATTCTTGTTCGACTTTTGCGCTTAAACATAAAATTAATTAACACTTATCCATATTCCTGAATAATAATGAATCTCCTTCAATTAAACTGATTTTTTAATAGAGAAATCGCCCCGCATTTACCATGTATCGAAAAGCTTCTTTTCGGACGTTGTATTGAATTCTATAACGTCGTGCAATCTGCGATCTGCCATATTTATTTCAGATTGTAGTAGCTTCTTTTGCATTTCCTCTCGTTCTTTTACAATCAGCATCTCTCGTATTGATTCCTCTCTACAAATTATAAAAATAAAGTTTATTATAAAATTATATGTATACTAAAGCAACATAATTTTTATTCAAATAAATAATGAATCTTTTAGTACATTTCTCTTGGTATCTCTACTTCCGATGTTTCCCTGATGCTTTGCATTATTTTTTCCTCGTCGTTTACGCAGGTAACGATATCTCTTAGAAAAATCTCGGAGTTTGAGTTTTGTTCTTCAGACATCTCTTGCAAAGCTGTCAATTGATACTTATTTATTTAGTTCACGTCCGAAATAATGCGTATCATTTTATAACAAAAGAGATTTCTCTTCATTTTCAAGTTTACCTTCAAGTTCCGCTAAGGTTTCCGTTATTTTTGTTCGGCAATCATGCAAATTGATAACGTGCATGCTTTCTACTTCAGGAGTTCTCTTCATGCGAGATATAACGGATTTTTTTAGAAGCCCGATGAGATCGATGATCTCTCGAAGCAACGGCGAATCGTAAACGCCACGCTTTTCAATCTATTAAATAGTTATAAGATAAACTAGAGTGGCTCGGACAAATTCCAAGATCATCTTTTTTATACTTAACATTCAACGTTCAATTGTTATTGTGAAGATAATTCTGAAAAACGTTTGATTCTACGAACGCAACAGCGCAAAGTTAGCGCACTATTAGGCTGATTCCAAAGAGAACAGAAAAGTCTAAATAATGTCAATTTGACATCATATTGACCAAATTTATGTCTTTTTTGGTCATGATTGAAATCTCGATCTCAGATGGCTTAAAAATGACTTTATATTAACTCCTTCTTTATTATGTCTTTTTTATTTTTAGATCGAGGTTTCAATCACCAAAAAATGACATAAATTTGGTCAATATGATGTCAAATTGACATTATTTTGACTTTTCTCTTCTCCTTGGGATATATCGTTCTTCTTCGAACGTGCCAATTGGCTGATCGAAAAAAAAGTTTTCGGGATTTCGGAAATTCTTTATTCGACGGCCAATCAGCGCGTTCGAAAAGCTTGTGGTACGACACGCAAAGTATTATGAAATATTAAACAGAATTAAAATAAAAAATTTTAGAACGTATCTATAGATAGAATACTTTTCCAAACGAAGAAAACATAAAATTAATGTCTGTTAAGAGAACAAAGTAATTCATTTGTTTAATACTACGTTTACGCGAGTGTTACTTCTGTAGTAACTTACTCAAATTATCGATAATTTGAGTAAGTTACTACAGAAGTAACGCCTCGCGTAAACGTAGTACAAATGAAATATAAATTTTACAGCGTTTATTATACCGATTCCTTTATCTTGCTCGTAATGCCCGCCAAAAGTTTCTCCATCCGAATTATCGAAATCGCGATGTCTTCTTGCTCGCTCATGATTAGGCAATCTTACGATCTCTTTACTCGCGAGATTATCCGGATGTTCTGAAATACGTCTAACGATCTAACAATACGTACTTCTATGGTTACCACTCTTGCATTCCAATGTACCTTTTATGTAATCCCAGATAGCATAGGTGGTCATTATGAGTTCAAAAAGAATTCATTTTTGAAAATTCTATATGAATTAACGTAATCTGTTCAAAATGAACTAAAAAAAATTCCTTTTCAATAGTATTCTTATGGAGTATAAAAAGAATTCCTTTTGTATCTGAAAAAGAGCCCAGAATTGGTGATATAAAAGTGAATTCTTTTTGAACCCTTAAGATTAGAACAGAAATGGGATGAAAAAGGAATTCATCTCATAATTCGGGGATTCCAAAAGAATTCTTTTTGGATTCTCTTTGCTATCTGGAATATATGTCGACAGAGCGTCTTGAACTTTCGACATTTTGTCGTCTTGAAATTAATTTTCTTTTCTTAAAACGTCAAGATATCAAACGTTTTCGAGAAATCTATTGTTAAAACTGAGAACAACGTTGAGAGACATTCTCTGTAATATTCAAATAAAAATCCGACGTAAAACGTCTTTTAAGATCTCAAGATGTGTCATGTTTTTCTTGTTCTTTCATCGCACGATCATCGAACGATCATTATCTTTCGTATCATGGGTGTACCTACACAGCACACAAATGTTTCAGAAACGTTTCAAAGTTTCAGAAATATTTCAGAAACGTTTCTGAAACTTTGAAACATTTCTGTTAAGTTTTGTGCTGTGTGGGTATTGATGGAGATAAGCTCTCCTGTTATCATAGATACATACATCAATTCATTCTACGACGAATTAAAGAGGAATGGATTCGCAAAAGATTCTTAAAATACGTAAAAATGTAAAGAATCCTTGGTGAAAATTTTTCTCATAATTTTTATACAAATTGGAACATTTTTCAGAAATACTGAGAAAATGTACTGCATCTTTTCTTAGAATTTTTCACATATGTGGATTCTGAAATATTCTAAGATTCGTATAAAAAAATCTGTGAAATTTTCTATAAAGTTATAAAATTATACAGAAATTCTGAAAAATTCTGAAATTTACGTAAAAATTCTGAAAAATTATATGAAAAATTCTAAGAAAAATTTTCATCTCATAAAATTTTTCTTACAATTTTTCAGAATTTCTGTATAATTTTATAACTTATAGAAAATTTCTCAGATTTTTTAATACGAATCTTAGAATTTTTCAGAAACCACATATATGAAAAATTCTAAAAAAAGATGTACATTTTCTCAGTATTTCTGAAAAGTGTTCCAATTCGTATAAAAATTATGAGAAAAATTTTCACCAGGGAATTCTTTATAATATCTTATGTGTAGCAGTGAAGATAGATTTCTGTTCTTAAAATAAAAACATCATGTCTCTCTATATTTAATATTTGTGTGCGTGTGTATGATGCATACATAAAAAATATAATTGTTACAATTTTTCCGAAGTTTCGCGATTTGTTTCGCATGGTTGTGCAATAGATACAAATTACGAGAACGACGATAGGAAAAACAATTCCTTTCTAACGTTACGCGATGCTCCGGGAGAAGGCGTTCCTCTCGGCGCTGTGTGCTCGATGAATCGCGCGCGCGCGCGCGCACACACACACAAATACACACATATGCGCGCGCACATACGCCGTGAATAATCTCAATCATCTGCTCCGCCGTGACTTTTGTGTGTGCGACCGGAATTTAAACATGACGTTTTGATGGAATTGCTATGACATCACCGGGGTCCGTTGCACTTCCCGGGCTGGTTATTCGATCTGGAAAGGACGAGTGCATAATGCGAACGTTCGTCGACGCGTGATCGCGGGCTCTGTCGTTCTGACAATTAACGCCACACCTAAGTCACGAGCAATTTATTTATCGCAAACCTACAGGCACGTACAGCCGCGACGCGACGTACGCATCAGGAGGAGTCTTCTTTTCCCGAGATACCTAGAGCGCGCGCACGAGGATACTTGAGACTAGTTTGGCTGTGATTGTCTGTAATTTCGTTCTGCACGTACACGCGATTCCCTGCCGGAGATCGCACAAGTGAATCCTCCGGGCGAAACGTCTCTATGAGACCTCCTTCTCGTAGCGCTGAGCAGATCTACGCGTAGAGCGTGCTGCGGCAAAAAAGTTGTATTCATGCCTTTTTGTCTGAGAAATAACACAACTTGCAAAATGGAAGAATATTCTGTCGCGTCTGACGTGTCGGTGGTGGACGTGTACGACATCGCATCGGAGATAGGGAAGGAATGCGAGAAGCTCATAGATCTGTTTGGAGTGGAGTCGGTGACCAATCTGATGCCAAAGGTGATAAATGCTTTAGAGCTACTCGAGAATCTTGCCACCAAGAACGAACGCGAAAATACCATGGTGCAAGAGCTGAGTGCCAAGATCTCTCAGCTCGAGAGCGACAAGATTGGGAAGGCTGAGGATAGGCAACGATTTGAAAAGGTAGCCAATACATTTAACTTTTGTGTTACATTGTAACATGAAGTTAAGTGATATCGATGCGATTTGTAATTCATGATCATGTTTGATAGCATATTAAATTTATTTGATTCTTTTAGGAACTGGAACAAATTGAAGAACACTGGAGACAAGAATCTCGTGACTTAGTAGCCATGGTTACTAGATTACAAGAAGAAAATAGACGATTAGCCGAAGCTTTGCAAGAATCACGTAGTGATAGTCAGTACAGCAGTAAACAAACAAGTACTAACCCCAATTAACCTCTTACTAATCCAGTAATTACTAAAAGGTTTTGTTAAACATACAAAAATATATGTTTATATGTTTAACAATATACAAATTAACAAATTAATGAAATAACTGTTTGCATTAATTTTTAGCTATCACAGCTAGTCAGGAGGTTGATATAGCAGTACTGCAACATTTAAGGTCCATGATAGATAAACAGCGAGATCAGATTCGTGCTAGAGATAGAGAATTGTCGCAAAAGACTGCAGAGATTGAAAATGTAAATTGGTACTTATATGTGTATATACAATTTAGCAATTTTCATAATAGACAAGATATATTTCTAATTCTATTCCGAATAAAATGTTTGTTAGTATTAGATATTTAAAGATTTTGCTTTCAAATTATGTTTTTTTAACATGACAAATTTTGTTATAAACTATACATAATAAATAATGCAATATATTGTATAGTTGAGTGCACAAGTGGAGAAACTTACCGTACTGGGACGAGAATTGAAACGTAAACAACGACAAGCACAAATGCAAGCCCGAGGTTTGGTAGAAGAAAGGGCCGACTTTTTAGCCCAACTGCAAGATCAGAATCGGGAACTTATAAATCTTCGGGGACGGCTTGGCATGGCTAAGAAAGAAAATGAAGATTTAAGTAAATTGCAGGGCTGTCCCGATTTAACGAACAAAGCAATTTATGACCTAGACGATCCCGATAGACCCAGATTTACGACTGCCGAGCTAAAAGAAATTTTGCACGAGCGAAATGAATTGAAGGCAAGAGTTTCTGATCTCGAAGACGAACTAGAACTATACCGACCAAAACCTGAAATGTACGTCATATATAAAACACAAATATATATAAATCTTTCGCTATATAAAATATATTCGTGTCACTTTTGTGTTGTTTCAGTCCCGAGGATGACAAAGATGCACCTGTGCAGGGACCGCTCCCTTACGAACCAGATGATGCACCATGGAAAAAGTCCTCTGAATCTGGAATTCGTAAATTGTATGTGTTTATTATTTTCGTTTCTTCATATTTGTGACATATATCTAAAGTGCGTTAATTTTACAGCTTCCGAAAAATATTTTCCGAGTCCAGCAGCAGCTTTCTCGGTGGTAGCAGTCCTAGACGAAGTCTTTCTAGTCTTTCAAAGATGGCCCTATCTGGTAGCAGTACCTGTGATACGTCTATATAATGTTTTTTTAAAAAAACGTTGGATAATTTTAAGTAACCAATTGAGGACAACCAAGGACGACGTCGCTTAGGACTAGACTTTTTATTTACATATTCACATTCTCTGACTGCTCGATATACATACGACTTTAGACAATTTAGACAATTTTAACATAGATATCAATTCTTGTAAGAAAGATAGTTGATATTATTGAGACCTGATTCATAGTAGATAGATATGCATGCAATGAGTGAATAGGAAACACTAGATTTGTATAAACCTATAATATAAAGAAAGAGACTTGTGTGCATATACTTATAGAGATGTAAAAAAAGACAATGTGTATTTAGCTGCACGACCTTAGTACATCACGTAACTTTTCTTATTTTTTCAATTTATTCCCCCTTAGTCGTTAAATTCGTTGAAATTAATAGATATGTAGGACATGCACACGCGCGCATACTGCATGTAAGAAAAAAATAGTGATACAATTAGAAAAAAAATTCCAGTTTTTTCAAAACTACTAGGTGCGTGTAGTTTTAAATGTGCATTGATGAGGTTCTAATTGTGTCTAATGTGAAACAGGTCTCGTTCTTTCTATATATATATACGCAGATACCAAAGTATCCGATTATTGTTTGCTAAGCTTTCAAAGAGATTTATATCTTATCTTTCAATAATTTCTTTTATTCTATCGATTATCTATATAAATGAACTAATCTATTCTATTTAACTTTACCATGAAACATAATTTTTAGAGTAAATTCTACATGAGAAGATCACACAGTAAGCTTTTATATATTATTTATTAACTTTAACATGTTTCGTATGTTTATTATATCAAAATGCATTTATGATGTGATTAAAGCACATTACATTTGAATTTGTATTGCATTTTTTATCTTTTATACATTGTCATAAACAATGACATCTATATTCAATTCTTTTATCTCATTTACAATTGTTTACGGACACAATACTGAATCTAATATATTTCACAATATGTGCCATGTGTTAATATAAAAATGAAAGAGTATTTTTCTTTCCATATTGCAATTGTAAATATACTCATAAAACACAAATTAATTTAGCTATATTCATTTCAATATGTGATACATTCGTATAGAAATATTATATCTTACTCGGGTATATAGATATATGACGATATAATTAAAAAGTTATCAATACCTATATATATATATCCAAATAATTAAAAGAAATAGCAAAGTGGATATGTTGCTATTTTATAAGAGTATCTAAATTAAAGTTAATAAGTAATCAAAAAAGTTTTCTGCAATGACATATAACAAGAAGGAAATTATATAAACTTACAAATGCTAAAAAGTTTCCATTACAGAGGATTTGTTGCAATCTATGTTATATATTAAGATTAGCTGTTCATAAATGCAAAGTAACTGTGTTATGTGTAGTGCCTATTTCAGTATTACTAATCAACTCTTGAACGATTTAGTAAAATTTCCCAGTAGTAAAACAAGAGACGAATTCAAGTATATAGAATGAATTATAATACGAATTTTAATGAACAAAATAAGGATGATTCTTACAATTATGATGAAATCACAGTTATATGCTCATGATAAATGAAACACTTTTGATTCATTTTGTAAAATCCGAGACATTAAACTAATATTTGATATATTTAAAAGAGAGAGTTATTCCAGTTTCGTTGAAAATATTTTATAATGTAATGGAATAACACACATGCATATCAATGTTTTACCTACTTTATATCAGATTATATATTTTCAAAAATGTTTTGTGAGTATATCTTTTAAATGTAAATTGAATTTATATTAATGGCTTTATTTTAATCCTGTATACAGCGAGAAAAAAAGGTTCGTTTATATTAGTATATACATGTTTAGATTTTTATACTAGCAAACTAGCCAAGGCAGCAACGAATTAAATTTTTTGGAGAATAAAAGCGTCAATCTTGGAATAAATAAGATTAAGGCATTTACATATTTGTTGCTTCCATGGCTATATGAATAAATTTTCATTGACCAATGCGATAATTTAGAATTGTTGAATATCTTTATACAACAAATATATAAATATGCAGATAGGTTCACCCCTTTCCATATATATTCAATGTAGCATCATATATGATTTTAAAATAATCTTAGATATAAGACCAGAGTTAAAAAATAACATGAATGTGACACAGAAATTACAATGTTGTCCATGATATTATAAGTAGGTACTAAAAATCTAGTGGATTGTAAAAAAATAAATAGTATCTTTCTGGAAAAATGTATTACATACAATCTAATAATAATAATTTGCTCATATAAAATTATATTTTAGTTTAACAAAATTTGATTCAAATAAGTGCTAAATATTTTTTTTTAATGTGTTCAGGTTGTTAATAAAATAAAAATATAATCTACAACGTAATTTTATTAAATTTATATTTGTGTTTACATCATATTTTAAGCTATTAAATCTGTTTTTTACAATCAATATACAATAGTATTTACATTTATATTACATTCATACACATGAACAAATTATTATATGATCTGTCTAAAGTATAATACTTAAATCAAATTTTGTGGAAATAATTTGATATTACAATCGAAAATCAAGGTCATTTTTTCATGGAACAGAATATGAATGTTCATCAACATTGTAGCATACAAGGCGTCATATTAGCATCGTTAACATTTTTTAAATGTGTTTTCAAATATATTATCATGTCTAGATATTTATATGTTATAATTATTTATAATACAATAAAACTTCTCTATTCTGTTCCCTTGTAAATTAGAATTCTTCTTTTATGCTGCTTTCCCATTTCTCGCATTTCCTACCATTGCCATGAAGCTGAGTATACACCTAGCGAACGAACACCGAACGAACAGCTATCGAATGGCTCAGGAAAGGCTACGAACGGCTAACGAACGACTATTTCCGGTCATCGTCGTTCAATAGCCGTTCTTTGTCACCGCTGACCGTTTATAGTCGTTCGTTAGCTGTTCGTAGCCGTTCCTGAGCCATTCGATAGCTGTTCGTTCGGTGTTCGTTCGCTAGGTGTATACCCAGCTTTAGAGTGAGAAAATGAACGAGAGATAGAATGTAATCATGTTTGCATATACTATCATGTTTATATATACTATTAGAATAAGAATGTGATTTGAAAAAAAATTCCAGAATGGAAAAACAATTTAAATAATTTCAGAATAGGATTCCATTATACAAAAATAGATATTAAGCATTACTAATGTTTAAGATGCCAATTTTTATTGAGGCAATTTAAGAAATGTTTCGTAAACTTAAAAATAGTTAAAAATATTTTATATTTTAAATACAGTATAAAAATACTTATACAAAAATCATAATATCTTACATGATTGGCGACAATATAAATTTCTAAAAGACATCATTGTATATTGGCGACAATATGATTTCTAAAAGACATTATTTATAGAATATTTTATTTTATTTATAGAATATTTTTCCTAAATAATTAAATCATGTATATAAATTATCTACATATAGACATATAATTTTTTATAAATCTACATTATTGAGATTGGCTGCAGACCCTGTTGGTAAATCTGGTGGTACAAACTTACCAATAGGTTGTATTGCTTTGTGTTGTTCAGCTAATCTTCGCATTTCTTGCCTAAGTTTATCTAAAATAGCATGATTTGGTTGATTAACGGCAGCCTTACCCTGCAAAAGGGTTATCTCTTGCTCCAATTGTTTTTTTTCCTTAAAGGACTTCACACTTCGCGATCCATAAAGACGCAGTAAGGAACCCCAAGACTGTATATGTGGATGTATAAGTTGTAGTATTGCTTGTGCTGCTCGTTGTTTACCATCTTTTTTATTACGACAAACCTGCAATTATTTAACTTAATTTAGATTAATTCTTATTGTCTAAAAGTAACAATTCTATTTACGTAAATAGGAAACAACTTATACGTACAACAGTAGCTTCATGTTTTCCAACCTTCATTGTGAATTCATTTCGTTGATGTTTCAACGTATTTACCGAATAATTAATGTGCATATCTCCTAAACCATAATTTCTTTGAAGACAAGTTATTAAAATAGCATGTGGGGAAGGTTCCGTGGTTTTTGCACAAAATTCTGCAACACGCGGATCCGTGATAGATATTTCGTCGAAGAACGAAAGATCAGCATCGGAATTTCCTCTAGACGCTTTTATCGTACGACTGTCATTATTCGATCCATTATCTCCGCCGTTTTCGCCGGAAATTTTATCTTTCATTTGAGGAATCAAAATTTCAAGGGTTTTTCGGGCTGCATTGGCCTTTGCTTGTTTTTTGCTGCTACCGAATCCGCTTCCATATTCCATATCATTGATACAAACTACTGCAGAATATGGTGTCGCTGCGTTTTCTATAATTAAACACATTAATTCCATTTTAGCAGTGAAATAACAATGGATATTAAACATACATCATATTTTGCACATTATCAAATAATATATCAAATAATATATGATTACCTAATTCTTTAAATTTGTACGTTGGTTGTTTCTTTAACGCGTGTTGCACATATTCATGAAGAATACAAACATAACTTTTGCCCGATGGATTCATTATCCAGTGTTTTGCAGGTCTCTGGCCATTATCATCCGTAATACTCCAACTGCCGCTTCCACTAGAATTACTGACTGGAAAAGTTATCAATTTTGTACCATCCGGTAAAGTTGGACGTTCAAGCTGTTTACGATGTTTTTTAACTT
The DNA here is from genome assembly GCA_003063815.1 of Aphaenogaster rudis. Taxonomy (NCBI): domain Eukaryota; kingdom Metazoa; phylum Arthropoda; class Insecta; order Hymenoptera; family Formicidae; genus Aphaenogaster; species Aphaenogaster rudis. Next base: position 753,897 of record NJRL01000024.1, on the reverse strand, counting down.
TCGTAAATTTCCGACGTGCTGACCAAGACCTACAACAGAAGAGTTAATCAATGTAAAACAAATTTTCAGATGATACAATCATGGTAGAAATACAAGGGTATGCTCACTTCGTGTTCACCCACTACGCAGTCAAAGTGTGACGTCACACTCAGGAGACATTAGGCGTGTTCCAAATTTGACTGCCAGTACTGAAAATCTATAATATACGTAACGTGAACTATAGATTTTCAATACTGGCAGTCAATTTTGGAACGCGGCCATTGGCTGCGTTCCATTTGGCGCTCACAGCGCTCGCGAGCATCATTTGTCCTTGTTTAACATTTGATAAACAACAAGGATGAAATGATTCCATGAGCGCCAAATGGAACGCAGCCAAAGAAAGACAAAGAGAAACAAAGAGTATCGTAAACAGTGTTTCGGATTTTGACTCAAATTTTTGAGAGAATTTTC
>NJRL01000024.1:587990-747622 GCA_003063815.1 Aphaenogaster rudis | reverse complement strand
CCCAAGATGGCTGATTTCATCCCAAGATTGGCTGATTTCCTTATGCATTATGGCTCTTGCAGACCAGCGCGATTTAGTCGCGCGCGACGCGCGATATCCAATGAACGTACCGCCTTTCCGCTCATCTCTGTACGCTCATTGGATATCGCGCGTCGCGCGCGACTAAATCGCGCTGGTCTGCCGGAGCCAGGATGCAGTGTGAATCCAGCAACTCGCATTGTAGACCCAGCAAAAAATTCAATACTCGACCGCCATTATGCGCAATGCTATACCTTGGCTGCGGTCCACTTGATGCTACAAATGCTTCGAAGCGTTCAATTGACCAATCAGGGCTACGGTCCACTTGATGCTACAAATGCTTTGAAGCATTCTTTGATTGGTCAATTTCTAAAATTCTTTCTTCTGATAGGTCATTCGAATGCTTCGAAGCATTTGCAGCATCAAGTGGATCGCAGCATTCGCAGCCTATATTACGTAATATCTATGCTTGGCTGAGTTCAGAAATCCTATTCGACGGGTAAAGTAGCCTTTATTGACCAATCAGGACAAAAAGAACAAAAATTTCTTTATCATGATTGGTTAATAAAAGTTACTCTACCCATCGAGTAGGATTTCTGAACGCAGCCCTTACGGTGCGTTTGTATCCTAACCTTACTAGCGTGCACGAGCACGATTTTTATTCGTCCTGATTCGTCTACATTCATTAGTGCAGCCGACAGTCTGCGAGTACCACGTGCAAAACTTGAAGAAAGTCTGTATTTTCACGCGTAACAAGATTTTACAAAGCGACTCGATTTCGAAACATGTCAGATCTATTTGACAGCGCCTCCTTTTCCGACAAGGACAGTAAAGGGATCGATCCTGAAATCGAGAAGCTTTTGATGGTCGAGAAGCAAAAGGCGCAATTCAATGCACAGGTGAAACATTTTAGCGCACAGATAAATTTTTATATGAATCGAATTGCGTCCGAACTGTTTTTTCAAATTGTGTTTCAACATATTGTATTTTACGCATATTATTCTTGAGGAATACTTACGCGCACCTATGTGGAAAAAAAAATTTGTTAAACAAAATTTTTTGTGTAAAAGTCTCATGAAAGTTTCTAAATTTGCTTAGATTCACGAGTTCAACGACTTTTGTTGGGATAAATGCGTCGATAAGCCAGGAAGTAAATTGGATGGCCGTACAGAAACATGTATAAACAATTGCGTCGATAGATTCATAGATGTTTCTCTCTTTGTTACAAATCGTTTCGCACAATTAATACAAAACTCTATAGACAAGTAAGACTTGTAGAGTATACTATTAAGGTATACTATGTTTACAATGAATTATATCGATTGTGTATAACATAAGTTTTATAATCATAAATATTAAATCTCTAATGTCATTCTAACACATTTAATATTTGTGAATATACAATAAAATTATATATATTATAATGAAAAAGTATATTTTTCAATATATAACACCTATATAAAATATCCATTTTTATTACAAGTATTCTCTTAATTAAATTTATTTACAAATAAAAGTATATATGTATTCACATTATTTTTATTCCAGTGTTGTATGTATCGTACAAGTAAAACAAAATGTTACAAATATTGCAATGGTGCAATATTGCGAAAATTATTCTATACATACATATGCATATATAAATATATAATTGAGAATTTTATTTTGATTATATTTAGAAAATTAAATTATATACAATGCGTATTTAATATCAGAAGGCTATAGGTCTTTGTGGAAGGCACATATTGTAAAATGCGTCCTTTTTCCAAAAGTCTTTTGTTTTCCATCCACACCAACCCTTATTTATTATAGTAGGCAAGTGATCTGCACCTGTGTAGTGTGGATCTAGAATTAAAAACTTTCCCTCTCCAGAATTTTCATCGTAACTAACTCCTAGAATTGTATGAGCTAGCACTCCTCCACCTATGTGAGATATAAAAAACATAGAGAAAAATTTTTTAATATTTTAGATACATTTAATCTCTTAATTGTTTGTAAAGTATGAAGAAATACGATTAAAACTTACCAATCATGATAGGTGTACCCTGCGTATCAAAATGCTTTGCCAGTTGTGGGATTAAGGCCAGCATCTCTTCTCCACTTGATGCACGAAGTATTCTTACATCTATATGAAGCAGAATTTGCAGTACAAAACTTACTTCAGTTGAACCAATCCATTGTTTACTGTCAAGGAAGGTGAAAGGTTTATCGCCTATATCGACTAAACATTGTTGTATTTTGCGATGGGATGGTATTGGTATTTCACTGTAACCCTGTAATCTAAAATATATAACAAATTACAGTTTATTTATGTGTACATATTGACAGTACATAATTTTCAACATTACATATATAATCTTTGATATTTTATTACCTGTACCACGAAATAATGGTTTGGAGAGATCTATAGGCACATCCCCATCCATTATCATCGAAATTATCTTGCATATAGTGATGATATGAATACAAACCATCCACAATACTCAATTTTCCTGTAACGCCTAATTAAGGCGAAATATTACAGTTGCAATTTCAAATGGTGACAAATTTGAGAGAGTATGAACATATATACATATATATACATACCTTTATATAAAAGAGCCCGATGAGGATTTATAAGTATCTCATTTTCCTGTGTGTCAAATTTGATGGCATTTCCACATCGAAAATATGGTTTATTCAAATCTAATGCGAGAGCCTTGTGTAAAGCCTTACGATATTCCACTGAAATGATATGACTGGTCTGTATAAAAGCAAATATATGACACATATATTACATATGATTACATATGATTAAAAGTTTGGTAATGTTAATTATGCAATAATGATACAGGATATTACAAATGATGCAAAACTCAATAGTGATGAAACTTATCATGATCAACAATAAACAAATGTAATCAAGATATGAGATCTTACTTGTGTTGTCGTTAGTGAAATTGCCAGGATATACTACTGTAAATAAATGTCCACAGCCTTGAGGTTTAAAATGCATGACTTTAGGTACTTTTGTAAATAGCTTTGTATCTTCAAACTGATTTTCTTGTTTCATTTCAATTAATTTAAGGTTCCGGCAAGTGGATTCCACTAGAATCGCGTGCAATTCAGCTGATTTCACATTTAAGTTCACCAGTGATAATGCATCGATGTATAAATTACATTTTAAACTGTCAAAGGATTCTGCAACATAACAAACGTAATATCGAAATATGGTGCATTAATATATATTATACATAATATCTGCGATGCTTGTAGAGAGAGAAAGAGAGATTTGACACAAATTGTATACTGTTCCATACTCACTTTTGATGTGCTGTAAAACGGGAGCATATCTGATAGGTTCTTCAGAATTTCTTTCACTTGATATCTTCAATAACATATTTGCATGTACAATATTCTAAAAATTTACAAAATTGTAAAAATACCTCAAGATAATTTATTTGTTTAAAATAATATATACAAATTTAGGCTAAAAACACATACCACAGGCCCAATATTATGATTTACATTACTTGATCCAATTGACAATTTCTCCTGGTCTTTGGATATAGATAAAATATCTTTTAACATTATATCTTTTAAAATGTCATCAGTTCTGAAGAGGTATGCATTGTTTAAGGGGAAATGTATTCCTATTTTCCCAGATGCAATCTATAGCAGTGCAAAATTGTACAATATATATATGCAGCATATATATAATTGTAAGATAAAAAATTGATATATTGGTTAATCGAGGAAGAAACCTCACGTTTTTTCGTAAGTCTTGCAAAGCTTCCAATACGTTCTTATCCTGAGCTGATAATAGCAGAGTCCCTTGTAATCTAATATACACAAACTGTCGAGAAAGATCATCTTCGCTAATAATACTGAAATTATTTACAGCTTCCAGTTTTTGATGTACATAAAAGTACGCTTGTATGTCCAATGTATTACGAGAATATTTTAAAAGTAATGGATTATCTGTAATATCAATGTCCTAAACAAACAAACATATGTTATTAATTTCTATTGTAATGTATATATTATTTCACTTTTTTGCAATACTAAGGCTAATATAAAAAGGGATAGAATATAGAAGATATATATTAATAGGAAACTTCAAATGTAAGTGATGTCTGTAGTTACCTTAAAAACATCAAGATTTATTTCTTCGCATTCGCCAATATGTAATATGCCACAGAAATATATATCTGCAGGTAGATTCAACTGCAGGGCTGTATGATCTGTTATGTTCTTATCTTCATCGTTACATAAACTTATACTGAATGTTAGGACTACAAGAGTATCATTGTACATAATACCGTAAAGATAGCCACTTGTTGTGGTTTCCAGGTTTTCTAGTCGCTAAAAGTATTATTTTATTTAAGTACTAAAATATACATCGGCTTTTATATGTAAATAGCTGTTTTATTCATTAAATATACAAAGATACACTATCTCAAATAAAGAATTCAGCATAAAAAAAGAATATATCCGCAAAATATTGTTCCCTACAGAAAATATTACAAACGAATCATAAAAATTCCAAGAGTGCGGATTATATTCTCGAATCATTATCGATGCAAATATGCCTGTCGACGTTTACCTGCAAAATGTTCGACAAAATCTGCAATTGCGGTGCCATCGTGTCGCGTCGAAATCAGTATAGCGAGATTTTACGACGATCACAGGTGCTTCGTGCTGCCAACGGGAGCAAACACCATATGGTGGTGTTTACAGGAAATCGCAATTGAATTTTCAAACACGAGTCACTTGGATTGGGAGGTTAATTTCGTTCTTGCCAAAACTCCAAAAAAACGCATAGCAAAATGCCCGACATCGGCCTAAATCAAATGCCAGCGGTACATTTCACTTATCGAGAATAAAGAAACACGTTCTTCTACGTTCGAATCTGCATTTTTATTAATCTACCTGCGAAAATCTTGCTTATATCATTCGAGCGGCTAAGTCCGAAACGATTTTGTATACGATTCGGTGGAAAGTCGTTTCATGCAGATGTATCTTTAGGAATGACAAGGAGAAAATATCTTTCTTTTTAACGACAAAAATGATAGGTCGTATAAAAGCAGTTTGCATATCAATAAAAAATGCAGATACACTTGACATGTAGGAAAATGCTATCACGCTTGAAAATGGCTACTTCCGTATCGAACGCATCGCATTTAATAAATATATTCATGAACCATGACTTGCTATGACTGTTGATTCGAAAACGGACCGGCAATTTAGTTTTAAAGCTGTCAGTTTGATAATTTTAAACATTTATAAGTCGAAAGAGATTTAAGCAATCTGTGACGCAGTATTTCGGTAATTGAAATATACTTGCGCATCTTTTTTGAAAAGTTATCGAAGTTATCAAGAAAATGTACTCCGATAAGAGATAGAGAGAATGAGAATAGTATGTATTTCAAAACCTTTCAGAAAACCTCATAGTTATCGGAACATATTTCAATAAAAAATAGCGAGAATGCGCCTCTTTCGAAATCTTCGAAAAACCGTTATCGGAATATATTCCGAGATTATCGTTAAAGTTATCAGAATGTATTTCGACGGAGATTACAACAAAGAACAAGCTAGAATATGCGTCTTTTCAAATTTTTGAAAAATCATTAATCTTATTGAAGAATTCTGATTAGAGATTATTTGAAATTACATCATCCTGACATGATATTCGAAAGAATAGCCATTGCTGTTAATTGCGCAAGTGGAAAGTGGTCGCGCTTTTTTCTTTTCTTTTTTTTTTACAATATTGTTGCGTTCCGAAACTCATTGAAAGAACGGTGCGTCTATCTTCCACCGCGAATGCGTTCCGGAATTCATCGAAAAAGTTTTCAGCCCCCTGGGTTCGTTTATAAACGAACGATTTCAAGAATAGGTACCCTGAGCCTTTACAAGTGATCTGTTGTGGTGATCTGTTGGGCTGCGTTCAGAAATCCTACTCGACGGGTAGAGTAGCCTTTATTGACCAATCAGAACAAAAAGAACAAAAATTTCTTTATCACGATTGGTTAATAAACGCTACTCTACCCATCGAGTAGGATCTCTGAACGCAGCCCTGTTGTCACTAGCGGCGCGCGTGGAAGCGAGCGACTCCCAGGCAACTTCGGGTTTCGTGCGCGAGTCAAGATGTTTCCTTCGCACGGGTCGTGCGTAGCAAAATGGCCGCCCGACTCGAGTGAGTGAGTGACGTTTCTCGCAAGGTGTTTGCGTCCGCGATCGCGCCGCGCAGTCTTCGCGCATGAATATACGCGCGTGCGAACGTGCACGGCCGTCGCAGCGTGTCACGCATCCGTCTGCCTCGCCCGCGCGGAAGGTGGCCGATCGCGCGGCCGCAGGTGAGTGCGGCCGCGTTCTGCCCGCACGGCTCATCTCGCCGCAAAACGCATTTGGGTGCGTATTTAATCGCATTTGCGCGCACGTAGATTCGCGTGGTGTACGGAACGTCGACGCGCGGCGCCGGGACGCGCGTCGTCGACCCGTACCGGCGACTCCCGCACGTCCCGAGACTTGCGCGTGCGGGTGCGCGCCCGCGCGCGAGAGCGCGAGAGAAAGAGAGTTTGGTTATACTCCGGACGTGATTTTTTTACCTGTCGCTTTCAGTGGGCGGTATTTAAATGACAGAACTGGACCCGACTGCGTACCGCCGACTGACTTCGAACCCGCATCTGTTTTCTCAATCGGAACGGCTGTTTCACGTCGAGTTCTCGTCCGCCGTGAAGAAAATGCGGAGAAAAACGTTACGCGAATGCGCTCTCCTGGTTCGCGGGTTTTTTCTTTACTATCATTCAATTCGCTCCTTAATTGTATCATCGAGAATATTTTCTTATATAACAGTTTTGACTGAAATAATTTATGCATAGATTGGAAGCATTTGCAAATATTGCATTGTTAACAGCAGAGACTGACAGAAAATTTTATGAATTAGTAGTGGAGACCTTAACAATGTGCTGAGCTAAACATAATTTGAACTGTCTGCTTTGCAGCTCATAATCTTCATAGGAAATTACATTAATTTTTCATATTTTTAATCTATATTAAGAATGTTTTAAGAGCAGAAGCATCTATTATTTAATTATTAAAGAATAAGAAATTTTTTCAATTTCTTTTAGTTATCTTATTGTATTCAGGATAAGTTTTTTAATATAATCATTGTAAGTTGTAATTGAGATACTGAGTGTGTGTATATATATATATATATAATGTCAAAGTTATTTTGGCATCAATATTTTTCAGATATTAGTTAACATAAAGCCCATTTTTTCAACAATTTTGTAGAGTTAGAATTAAAGATACAGAGAATCAGTTTGCTCTTAATTTAATTTAAATTATATAATATTTATAGAAAGAGCTTGTAAAAGTATAGAGATAGAAGTTAATCTTGCTAATTTATGCTCATATCGACCCTTGGAGCTTCTGCCACAATTGCACGTCGTACTTTGGCCAAAACACTTTGTATGTCTCTCTAACATTGCGCTGACCTGGTTCGATTCGTGTCGAGAGGAGGATCATATGAGACGACCGAGTGATTAATGTGCCTGGGCCAGGCAAACTGGCCCCGGTCGCTCAGGCTCATGTGAACTCGGGCAATTAGCAATTGGCTAATTATACGGTTAACGGGCGATGAATAACGCAGTCGCGCGAGCGCGCGGCGCTTAATTGCGCGCCGCAAATGGAAAGGCTCTTCCTTCCCAGTCGCGCTTTTTTTCCACGTTCCTCTTCCGCCAAATCACGGCCGAACACGAACGGTTTTGCCTCGTGTGCTTCTTATCTAATTAAATCCGGTCTGAGAAGGGCATTGCGAGAATTCGCGTCTTCAAAAATATCAGTCGAAAACAATTTTGATCGTTACGCGAAAAAACATTTTAAAAAGGCGACTGTTTTCCATATCTTTATCTTCTGGCATGCGGCACATATCCATTATTGATAATTTATTAATATAAATGCATCTTTTGAAAATACAATGTTTTGGATCTGATATTTATTTATTATTTGCATTTCACAATTGTATCATTGTACTCTTTAATGATTCGCAACGTTTGCGGATATTTTCGAAGAAAGCGTAATGTTTCGAATATTTTGAATACATTTAGAAATTAAAATAAAGAATCGTCGTAAGAGAAGAGAGTTTGTAGCTGACAATGCTTTCCGTTCTTGTTTCAGAGGGGCAATATTTCCGGAAGATGGATATTCGATGCAAAGCATAAGGTATGCTTTCAAGATATTTCACCTTAAATTAATCCTTTTATTCTACCGTGAATTGATCTCCGTCTTCGAGCGAGACAATGCGAGGAAATAAACCAGTAATTATAAACGGCGGAAGAGAGGCAGAAATTTCGCGTTGCATTTCGGTATTACCAACGCCATTCTATTTAGCGCCATTCTATTTAGCGCCACTCTGTACGGATACGAAGCGCGCGTAAGCGCGCTAGCGAGAGATTCGAGAAATGAGAGACAAACGCTGCTTTTTGTATTGACTTCAATTCTCCCTTTATACGAGAGTCAAGTACCGGGTGTTTGATCCCGCTATTCAGTAGTAGCGCTATTCGCGTTTCACGCATTCCACGATACGATCTACGCCGGTATTTGACGTCGCTCCGAACAACTCGTCGCTTGCGTAGACGTCGGTAAGGGCCGGAATATGAATAAAACCATGAAAATAGGATTTGAGAGGCATAAAAGTAAAATAAAGAGAGCGAATAGAGAAATACAAGACGGCGATTTAAGGTAGGAACGTTAATCTTTTCAGAAAAATATATAAATCTTGAACGTGTGACAATCTGCCATCCATTTAATTTTATGTGTTATCTATTTTCAGACTGGTTCATAACGTAACGCGTATTTCATTATTACATAATAAGATAGTCAACTTTGAGAAGTAATTGATTAGGTGTGACAGCAGAAACGATAAAATATGTCTTCGTGGCTAAGAGGACGCGCCGTGTGATTCTGCTTATCCTTCTTCGGTCACTGTCTCCTAATTGAAAGATTAGTGTTTCATTAATTGAAGGAATTTACTTAAAATTGCTTCAGGAATTCGTGCCCGATGATATATTTCTCGTATTGCAGTGACGGAGGAGTGATTAATGAAATGAAAACGGGTCTCCGTGGTCCCGTTTGTGCATCAGCGAGCTAATCCGGACTGTCAACGCGATCAGACACGCGAGGCGTCCCTCGTGGCTCGCGATTCGTCTCGCGTTGTTTGCCACAAAAGTTTCCACCGTACGTCGCGTGTTCGGAAGTTCTCGCGAGCCGGGAAGAAAGCGCTTCGCGCGAGAGGAAGAGAGGTTTGTCCCCCGGAGAATCATGTGCGGAGCAACGTCAGATGGAAAACGGTGGTGGGTCACGGTACAGTAACGTGTACTGTTAAAGAGCGCGCAACAACGAGCGCGTTCGCCGGGCGCGAATCTGTTGCACGCACCCGCTTGCCTCTGCGTCGCCGGCTCCCTGCCTCCCCCCCTCCCCCGTGCCTTTCGCATTTGCGCCCTTTTACGCTCTCTCGCGAGATATTAATAGGACCGCGGTGCGTGCCGGCCAGGCACGCATGCGAGCGGGCACGAGCCTCGCGTAAAGCGCCTTTCGCCAAATCAGCGATCGTGAATTTCGTCTCATAGGCCGGTATTCATAGTCGGTTCTTATATTTAAGATCGTCTTAAGTACAATCTTAAGATGTCATAAACCAATCGCAGAGCTGTATTAGCGTCTTAAAGGCCTCCGCACAATAAAAAAATATAAGAAACAAGGAATTAAACGTAGGGAATTGGTATGTGGAAGAAGGAAGGAAAAATCTTCCTTCCTTCCTTCTTCCACATCCCAATTCCCTACGTTTAATTTCTTGTTCCTTATATTTTTGATTGTGCTGAGGCCTTAAGACATTACGGTCTTGAAATAAGAACGAACTATGAATACCGGCCATAGACAATCTTGTGGATCCCCGACCACGTAGAACATTCTCGCGTTCAGTATGTAATGTACTTGACAAATACGAAACGTTCGTTTTGGTATAATATAATGATTGCATCCCTTTGAGATCTTCAGGTGTTAGACTCTTGTGACATATTGACTAAAAAGAAAAGATGTATATATATATTTTTTCTTTTTGAGCTTTTTAAGCTTGATTAATAGACGATATATATTATCCGTGATGCGATTGTGGTCCGTGATGCGTGCGAATACGACCGTGAGCTTTCAAGGATCGAACAATAACTGGAATAACCGCAATTCTCATGGCTTCCAATAAATAAGACAAAAAAGATCTTTCTGTGTGAGCGGCGCTGCGAAAAATATGCACATTAATAATTCTCTAATAAATTTTTACAATAGAATTATATCTTCCCAGAAAAAGGATTTTTTATACTTCTCTTTAAACGTATCATGTAGTAAGTAAAATGTTGTAAAAATCTAAACTGTATATTATGCGATAGGTTTTTAAGCTTACAATTAATAGACGGTATATACATCATTATTCCAGTTTATTGTTCGATCCTTGAAAGCTCACGGTCGTATTTGCACGGACCACAATCGCATCACGGATACGGGGAAACATCTTTTTTTGTCGATAAATGGGGCTTTCCACGTGCGAATGAAACCACGTCGCTCCTGGTGAAACATGCGCTATGTGGACTATGGTCTGCGGCTCGCAAAGCCGTTCCGATAATAATGAATCACGAGCCGGAGTTCGAAAAAATACTGATTTAAACAGAAACTTCTCCGAGTCGGCCTTGAAATCTGCGTATGAACCACATAATTATCGTAACTGCGTAATCTGTTGAAATTAACATAGGCTGCACCGCGCTGCTATCTCCCTCGAGCATTTCGAAATATTTTATATGTATGTATGTTGAATATCGTCGTCATGTAACGAGGCTTCTTGAAGTTTTTTTCCTCGGTTCTCTTCGTTGCTAACTGAGTTCGCGAGAATATTTGCTTTGCAGAAAATATTTGTCTTGCTTTGCGTTTCTCTGATAAACATGAAATAGATAGAATTTCAGCCACTTCGCTATGCAAGCGAGGCAAAATACATCGTCACTCTGAAACAAAAAGATATAAAGCGTAACTTTCTAAAAATAATAAACGATTTATTTACAATGCACCATTCAAGTATCGATTCAAGCTTTTGTACAAATATATTAATGTAAAACATGACCGAAGAATTTTGGTTTATAAAATTTCTAAAACAATTTTTCTTTATCAATCGCGAATAATTTTTGTTCTTGCGATATTGAAGATATACTTCATTTGTTAAAATTTCGCGTGATATGTACGCCGGAGACCCAAGAGACGCGCATTTTCTCTGAATCATAGATATTGAAGGCATAAATAGTTTGAGTCATAAACGGTTGCAAATATATAGCACGTAACTCTTTTAAGCACCTCGCTGCACGCGATAGAACAGTTTTGCACAGCACTTTTTTTTACATATGTTACACACCGGTAGGAATTAACGTCGCGTGCAGCCGATAATAAATTTCATTAGCCTGAAATCTATGCGGCCGTGCAGTCGGGTTACAAGACAAGCGCGATGGAGCGTGTATTACGTGTACGCACCTTGCATCCAGATTTGATATTGATATTCAAGGCGTTTCGCGCCTGTCGGGCGCGATACTGCCTTGTTTCTTTTTGGCTGTACGAAACTACATTTTAACGTAGAGAGGAGAGAAGGTGATTCCACTATATATCTGACCTATAAAACGAACGTTTAACTTTTATGCCTTACGCTTATCGTAGTTTTTATACGTGCCTGTTGTAAAGGGCGATGTAGATACGAATTATGTAGTTTAGCGCAAGCTTGACATTATATATATATATTTTTTAGAATCTTGTCTGACATTTTCTCTTCCGCATGTATTCTCCACGACGCTAATCGCTTATCTGTCTTTCGAAATACCGGGGCGACACATGACAGAAATGCGACTATTTGAGCTTACGTAACAAAGCGATTCGCATGTTATGTTCCGTTGCAACTATACCTTTTCGCGTGACATAACTCGCTCGTTTTTCTCTCTCTCTCTTTCTTTCTGTCTCGCAGACGATCGACCAAGGCTAGGTTGAATTATTCAATATTCGCCGATGCAATGGATTTGTTTCTCCTGTTACCGCGTTTGATCATAATACGGATAGCGCCGGGAATCCGTAGCCGACGAGCATTTTCTTTAAAAGCTATTTTCCTGCGTTACGAAGCGCTTCCTATGTATGTTTCATTCATCTCAACCGGCAGCAATATTTCCGCACGTCTCTAACATCGTTTCGGCTGATTGATTTTATCCGACACTTCTGCTCCTGAAATACAACAAAACGAATACTTTACGAGTGCCAAGGTGAATGATTTATGATATCTCGCAATAGATTCTCTATCGGAAAGTGTATTTATTTCGCGTGGCAATTGTATGTCGCTTAGTCAGGTTCGGGATAATTATAGGCCTACTCTACCACGCTTATTCGCGTTACAATCGTCGCGAAAAAAAATACACGGCTAGTGTGTGACTCACCTATCATACACGTTCCATGTACGGTCGTGCAGCGCATCGTAATACGGCGGATGAGCATCACGATAGTGTACGCGCCTTGAAACAATAGGCACTTAGATTAACTGCTGTATATTAAAACCCGACACGCGGTTTACCGGATATGTATGCTGGTTGAATATGCATCGGGCTCAATTCGCCTAACGAGTTTTATTAATTACCGCTTCCGTGCGTTATATCGCGCCCGGGATAATTGAGTCGTCTTCGCTGTAAACATTGCCGATTGCTTCGCACCTCGTATTTTTATGGGACGAATCTCTGTTGTTCCGTCAGGAGAATTCCCCGCGTAGAACTGGCTTTTCTTGCACAAGAGTACTTCAACTTGTGGTTTCTCGAGTTGACGAGCCTCCAAGTGTAAGAGTTGAGAAGATCTGTTGAACATGTGACTGTTTAACAATCTAATTCGATGTTCAATAAAGGAGAAAGTAGGAGGATAATTGTCCATTGATCCTAGAAGATACATTCCATAAGATGTAAAATATAAAATTAAACGATTATATATAGAGATTACTATACTATATTTTTTAATAACATTAATATTATCTATATAAATTATTTAAAAGTATTAAAAATTTTTATATCTTTTTCAAAGAGGTTAGAACTGTATTTTGGTGTTGTAAACTTCTATCATCTTCGTGTTCTCAATTTATCCCTTGCATTACTTTTACACGAGTCATGAATGTACTTACGGGTAGAACATCGCTAAAGCGTCTTATTTAATGAGGCAGGCTGATAAATGACGCCTGAGATTCATGAATAGGCTTCATTCATCTTCGCAGGTTGATAGAGCCTACTGTGTGGTAGCTGCCATGCCAACGTACCACAATGCGGGTGGTGGATACCCGAATGTGTCAGCGCCAGCGCGGCAAGCGAAACTCGACGGCAATCAAAATCATCACACTATCCCTTCAAACGTAACGTCCCATCCCCTCATACAAAACAACACTCAGCAGCAACAACAGCAACAGCAGCAGCAGCAGCACAGCGTCTCTTCCAACTTGACTGCAGGTAGCATTCCGTCCCATCCAGTGTCGCCGACGATGACCACGCATTCGAGTGTCACCACCTCGAACATCACGACGCACATGAACACCACGTCCTCGCCGGTGATTCTCACCTCGAATGCCATTAATCCGGGCGCCAACACTACCGCATTGCCGGCCAATCCACGACACGAAGTGAAACTGAACGCGATGCCGTATGTATCATTATTGGCTTAGTTTACTATCTGAAAATATAACGATTTGTGTGAGAAAGACTGTTATTTAAAACAAGATATACACATCGAGAAATACGCTACAGATAAAGGAAATATTTGATGTTGCGAAAACGTTGTTAAAAAAAAAGCCATAATATTTTGTCTGCTTACAATTATACGTTTCTTTTTCTGTGCAGATGGTTTCACGGGAAAATATCGAGGGAAACGGCAGAAAGGTTGTTGCGACCACGAGAGGACGGTTTGTTTCTAGTTCGAGAATCGACGAATTTCCCCGGGGATTATACGCTCTGCGTATGCTACCAAGGGCGTGTACAGCACTACAGGGTGAAATATAAAAACAATCAATTAACGATCGACGACGAGGAATTCTTCGAGAATCTGGCGCTCTTGGTCGAGCATTACGAGCAAGATGCAGATGGTTTATGCACGCAGCTAACGAAATCTTTGCCGAAACAAGGCAAGCAAGATTTCTGCGTAGACCCAAAAGCGTTCGTGGAGGCCGGTTGGGTGATTCAGACTCACGAGTTAGAGTTAAGAGAGTGTATTGGAAAGGGAGAATTCGGGGATGTGTTGTTAGGTGTCTATCGAGGGGAAAGAGTCGCGGTGAAAATGCTGAAGGATAATAGCGAAGCGGCACAGAGGTTTCTGGCCGAGGCAAGCTTAATGACCTCGTTGATTCATGACAATCTGGTTAAATTACTCGGTCTTGTTTTTAATAATCAACATATGTACCTGGTTACGGAGTATATGAGCAAGGGATCCCTGGTGGATTATTTGCGGTCGAGAGGAAGATTACACGTTTCGAAAAAGGATCAAATTAACTTTGCATAGTACGTAAGCAAAAACAAAATCTGTTTGCCGATTGTAAAATATTTGTATATTATTAATTGCGCATTTAATATATCGTAGTGATACGTGTGCGGGTATGGCATATCTGGAATCCAGACATGTTGTGCATCGAGACTTAGCGGCTAGAAATGTACTCGTAGCGGAGGATAATTCCGCCAAAGTATCCGATTTTGGCTTGGCGCGAGACGAAAACTTTTCTCTTGACGGTGGAAAACTGCCAATCAAATGGACTGCACCAGAGGCTCTAAAACAAAACGTAAGTAACTTGTAATTACGGGCGAATTAAAAACATTAATATACTTATCTATCATATTACTGTTTCCAGAAGTTTTCAAACAAGTCAGATATGTGGAGTTTCGGAATTCTTCTCTGGGAAATCTATTCCTTTGGTCGTGTGCCGTATCCGCGAATTGTAAGTGATATTGTTGCACTAAACTTTTATATGAGAGACATACGATATATTTTTTCATGTTATTACTAATTACAGCCTTTAGCTGATGTTGTAAAGTGCGTAGAAAAAGGATACAAGATGGAACCGCCAGATGGATGTCCTGCAGAAGTTTACGATATTATGAGACAGGTATATTTTAAATTTTTATCGATTATGTTATGTGTATATTACATTTTACTCAACTATGCTATTCTTTAACAGGCATGGGATTTACAGCCAGAAAAAAGACCGAGTTTTCACGATATAAAAGTGACACTTGGCCAATTGAGAGCTGAGTACACCGGCGTGAATTAAGAAAGAATTTAATACAACTTAAATAAACTTAACGAGAACTGAAGAAACGGGGACTGGGGCGCCCGAATGATGTCTCGTTTTCAGGACGAAAATAGTGATTTTGAATGTTTTTGTTAGAAGGGAAAGAAAGTGACAGGACTTCGATTGTACATTGTATACAAAAAATAGTATTCGCTTTGCTTATATTTATTGTTATTTTAGTTCTTGAAATGTGTGGGGAGAATTTTAATTTTTATATAGTAATATTTTGCACACACACAAGCATTACCTATGGTCAATCGTGCCTTTGTCCAAGTTGACGTTCTCAACCAGGAAATTCAACTTGTACATAATAAAATCCGAATATATTCGGGATGAAATCAACAGATTTAAAAGATGCATAATCTGCCTATTACTTAATTTTCGATAGTCATATTTGAAGTCTGTTACGATGATGATAAAAGCGGCTTCGTGACTATCACAATTTTTTCAGGTGATTCAAGTCTTTATATTACAGCACAAAAGTGACGTATTATATACACTGCATTAAATTTAGATAAATTATAACACATACTATGTTATATGCTATTCTCAAGTTCGTCCATTTAATTTTGATCGGTTAGTATTTCGTTTTTTGTTGTGTAAAAAAATTTCATTTGCAATTTATATTGTTATGAATATTAAAGATTTGCCTAAGCAATTATAGTTATATATTGCAAGTAATTAAATTTAAATGTTTAGTTGCTTAAGTTCTTTGATCAAAGATTTGTCATAAGAAGTATTAATTTTTAACTAAATTATATTATAATTACAATCTACACCATTAAGTTTTTTCGTGAAATATTTGACTGCATTAGTGGTGTAAATGTATCTCTCTGTAAATATTTTTGTATATAATTTATCCATCGAAAAAGGATAATATCTCAAAAAATTGATATTGGTTGAGAGAAGATTGATATTGATCAACAAAAAAATGTCTATATTTTTCTTTTTTTTTTAGATTTGAAACACACGTATTATGAACGAATGTACACAATTGCACCACGATGAAAAATTATCTCGTTTATATCATTCAAGATCTTATGGCAGTATATAATTCTATACTATTGTTTTATAATCTACCGTTTATTTTTCATAAAATGCTGCCAATAATAACGGACTAATTGTGACTATTTGACGGCCGTATTTCGCTAAATAGTAGCCATGAGCTACGGAGAAGATCAAATATTTATTCTTTAAGATATCAGGCGAGTGACAAGGTCTGTAAAATTGTAGATATTAAATCTTATATGCAACGTAATTAAAAAGAATATTGAATTTTTTTCATTAATTAAATATCAAGATGTTTAATATATATCTATATAACAGTCGTGAAATACTGTGTATTAAATCGACATTGTATTATGCGATAATTTATTAAACTTTGGAAAGTGACGCGTGGTCGCTCAGTTCCTTGAAACGAAATCTTTCATGATAGAAACAGAGATTGTCTTGACTGATGAAATATTTCACAACAATAGGTTCGATCTTTCTCTTCCACAAGTGTCTCTTCAGTCTGCGGTTAGACATAGTTCTATAAGAAATTTAGAACGTATTTATCTTAAGCATGGTCCGTTTATAACTTTGATATTACAGCATGTACTTGAAGTACACGTATTAATAATGTGTATTAATATGGCTCTAACTGATACCTTGCTTTTTCATTGCGGAATTTAATATTTGTATGTATTTACAATCTGCGAATACACATGAGTTCTTCCAATTATAAATTTCATATTCTCATATAAAATGCCAATTTCATCTCCATTTTGTCTCTGACATTTCATATCGAAGATAAAACATCTTGTTATTCGTTGAAGAGCATTATATATATATATATATATAAAACAATGTCGTGTGCGACATTGTTACTTGTGTATTTTGATATGTACACGGGATTTCGTTGTTGCGATATTAGTTTTCTTATAACAACCAATGTGTCCGTTTATTTTCTACTGATAATCTATCGATTAGAATGTAAGAAATCTATAATATATATTATATATATATTAATTAATTAATAAATTAGAAAGATCGCAAAATCACGCAAGGGAATTAAACAGTACTTGATTTGCATGTGTTCACGTTGTAATGATATGGTGTGCTGATTCGATGCGAGTGTATGTGGGACATGTGACAAATACTTTTCCATTCTTGCAACTCTTTTATAGAGTCTGGAATGATTCCGGGGAAATATTGAAATATATTTATCATCGTATTGTTGCTATGCCACAATTCTAAAGATTCTCATTAGACAGCTATATCGACGAGAGAATAGATCACTGACGAAAGAATACAAGTTATTAATAAAGGAAAGAAGTTACACTATAATTGTGTTTTTTAATCAACCTTCACTTGAGATATATAATCAAAGGGTGCTTTCCATTTAGTGACACAAGTCGACACAAATGTCACTCTGTCTTTGTTACTCTCTTGAGTGTCAAGAAAGATAGAACGACGTTTGTGTCGACTTGTGTCACTAAATGGAAAGCACCCATAACGTACCTTTATAATTCCTAATTGTTAGTATTGCATATTATTGTAAATTTTTATCAATTACTAGATATCAATAAACATGCGCTACGGTTTTCGTATATACACGTATTTATTTTAGTTTGTAATGCGAGATAATCATGAACGCTTATCACGAGTTCATTGCTGGCTGCAGTATTATCAACGATTGTACGTTCTTGCACGGTAGATATGTTATTATTTTTAATATCATCGTGCGAATATTCGTTTAAAATTTGTTTTTCGGGCTCATCATATTCCCTCATTTCTGATATTTTGCCGTTAATACCGTTTGTTTTTACAGTTTCCAATAATGTCCAGAATTTTTCGCTATTCTTCATTTCACGCATTTTGTTTTCTTTTATCAATCCCACGTTCTCGTTACGTTTCGCTTGACGAGATTCAAATACATTTTCTCTAGTACGTTTCAAAAGAGAAAAAGAATGCGGATAATCCTGCGAATTTAGAGAATTTTTCAATCGACTACGTATCAAGAGACTCTTCTGTATCTTGTAAGGTTGACCCAAATCACGCGTTAGTACCAGGTCACGATTGTAATTTGATGTACCGATCAATAAATATCTTGCGTTGTTTTTTTTATCTTCGATTATTGAATGTTTTATTTGACGCATTTCATTATATCCTTCCTTTGTAGAAATCCGTAATAAGTTTGTATCGCGAAAATCATGTTCGCTAATTCTGGGAATTTTATAATTCAGGCCAGAAGGATAATGCGAGGCATTAGCGAATGGATCACAATTTTTTGAAATCAGTTCCGGATGATCGCGTATCGGAATGTCTCTTTTAAGAATATCGATGTTTAATTTTTTACGGTATATCGCGTTACGAATCGGATATAATAATCTTCCGTTCAGTATAATAATTTTATTGATGAATGCGATCACGTAATTGCCAATGACAGAAAATAGTTTCAAAATTAAGCTTCCTTCACATTCCACATCGGAATGATAAGGCACGTTATTCTTACAAGGAGTTTCTAAGGTATTTCCTGTGACATCATTGCAGCGGGATAAGCGTTTTGTAGTCGTAATTCCTGCTTTCGTTATCGGACTCTGATAAGTTTCTACGTCGTCCCCGTTTTTCTCATTATCTGAATAAAAAAATTTGATTTAAACTCTATTTTATACTTGATATTCCGTGCAGAACTATGCAATTTCTAGAATTATATTCTGACGGAGGCTAATGAAAAACCATTGCGAGTTATAAAACAGAAACGTGAAAAATTATTTTTCCTCTTTCTAAATAGAGAAATATGCCAATATATAAAGAAACCGATGACCTACCTGTTACATGTTTATGCAGATTTTTCAATGGAGGAAATAGATTTGTCCTTAATAATGTGACAGTTGTATTTTTATCTTCCTTAAATGCGGTTTGGCATTGATGATCGAAGCAGAGCTTTGGGAGATTCAATCTCTTTAGAAATATGTTCTCCGAGTGATCTTTTCCGGTAATATTGTGCGCGACGGCACTCCTTAGAAGACTTTCTATCGAACTGCGATTACTTAATTTTTCGATATCCGGATCGGCGGTTACACTCATCTCTTTTTCACTGGTTCCAATTTCCTTCTCGCTCTTTTGCTTTCTTTCGCATTCACGGCTTTTACGGTCGTATACGATATTCGTCATCAACGAGACAATGTGAAATCTTATTTTCTTCTTGCTTTTGCTCATTGGTTCTTGACTTGTGCTTTGTTCTACAGACGCATCCGCGGTTGATGACAAGATTTCGCCGTCTTCATCTTTCTGTTCATCCTCGTGTCCTTCTTTCTTCGCTTTTGATTCGGTAATTTTTAGCGATGAAGTATATATGCCGTTTGACGACTTTCGTTCCGTTTCCTGCACACTCGAAATTGGATCTTTATTTGCAACTTCCGCAGCAGTTGTGACTCTTGCCTCTTCTCGATCAGCTTCCGGCGGCGAGACGTCTCGCAAAGTTGTAATCTCGACGTCGCGTTCCTTAATTGTCTCATCTCTTCTCGAAATTGTGATTTCATCTTCCGCTTGTTTTTCAGATTGCCGTAGGTTTGACGAACTTCCAAATTCCTGCCGATCCATTGCCTGGTCGCAGCTTCGAATTTCGATCACATCTCGCGCTTCGCAAACGTCCTCCACATCGATCTTGCTGAGCGTAACCGTGTCGCTTTCAGATTCCGTTAAAGTCTTCACCGATTCATCGTCGGCGACGTTGATGTACGCCTCGGCCATCCAACATTTTGTGCCACACGGAATTCCGTTGGTCGACGTCTCGTTTCTTTCCCCGTATTTTCGCGGATTCGCCTCGTATCCCTCCGTGCCGATCCTCACGCAAACGTTCGACGTTAGCTTCAGCAAGGACGAGGCCTCGCGTCTCAATCCCTCGACATTACTGACCGTCGCCGCGTCTATTTCGATGATCCTCGGTCGGAGTTTTTTTTTAGCCTCGCCGACGCTCTCCTCCGACGTTGTCCTGTCGCAACACACGCAATTCTCCGTGCTGGAACGCTGCCGATCGGGAGTCGCGGGGCGTTCCTTCGCGCTACCGTCGTCTGGATTTTTCGAAGGATTGCTGCGCGTGCCGGCCGCTGGAGCGGCAACGGGTCGCGTAGCAGTCTCTGGCTTACCCGTGCACGGCTTCAAAAGCAGCCTCTTGGGACTTGGCGGTTTCACGTAGGCGAACGGGTCCGGCGAACGAAGAGTGTCTGGCGGCAACGTGCTGTACAGCCTCCTGGGATCCTCGAATCTCGCTGAATAACACGGCCTGGTGAATTGTTGGACGACGCGCGACGACAGGGTCGGCGCCGGCAGCATCGCGCATCGCCTGCGATCGAACTCTGCCTCTACTTGACGGATCTTATTCTGAACGTTGCTCAGCCGAGTCTCCGCGATCGCGCGTTGCGACCGGTACGGTGCAAAGTTTACGTTCACTCGCTCGTCGCACTCCTTTTGCCGTAGCGCCGATAGGAAGTCCCGCAGCTCAGCGTCAGATTTGAGGGCGAGGACCGTAGGATCTATGAGATCGGTCTCCACCTTTTGATACAGAAAATAAAAGCACGTGTAAAAATTAAATATATGCACGAGTTCGATGCATTAATGTATTAAACTCCAACGATCAATACCTCCACACCAACTCCCTGAATCTCCATTAACTTCTGATTGATGAGTCCTTCGACCTGCGCCTTCAGCAGATTCATCTTCAACTGCACCAGCGTGAGGATCGGGATGATATTAGGTGGCGGATTGGCCGTCATGTGCAGGTTGATGAGCGTGTTCACTTGCTGCGCGTTTCTCGATTCCGATAACAGCTGATCCTTCGTCAGGGCGCTTATCGCCTTCTGCGCTCTCGCCATCGTGTCCTCCATGGTGGTGGTTACATTTGAGCCCGGCACTTTACGTAGCACCAGTCGTGTGGCAGCGCACGGTATGATGCCCTGCATGGACAGAAATTGAGATGCCAACGCTTGCAGATGTAGCGAGGACGGACAGTTCCTTTTCGAGCAGATAGTATCATCGATGGTGGGCGTGCAACGATGCTCGGCCGGATCGGTAGCGTCGTAACGACAACCGGCGCGTAAGACGTTCCTGATTTCCGTCGAGTCGACATCCCCTTTCCGGCAGCATCCGCAACTCGGCGCGGCCTCGCGAGGGCGAATAAACGGATCGCAGAACGGTAGAGGCATGGGATAAGGGTAGAACGGCGGCGGTGGTGGATAACAGGTAGCCGGGTAAGTCAATCCGCTCGGTGGATATGCCCCTGGAGGCGAAGGCGTTATTTGAGGTGCTAAAGGAGGTACGGACGGCTGCTGTTGTTGTTGTTGGGATGCCGGCGATGGTTGGCAGTTGCCGGGCAGGATGAAGATGGGCGCGGCGTTGCTAACGCACGCACGAATCTGATCCAAAATATTCTGCGGCAGCTGGCCGCAGCCGGGATGAGTCGGCGGTAAACTCTGAAAGACGGGGTGGCATGGATTCGTTATTGGCTGCGATGCACCCGGCGTACATTGGTGCGTCACTATGTAAGTATCCGGCTGGCAAACGTGAGTGAAGACTCCTCCTGGATAGATAGAGAAAATCGGAGAATAGAATAAGAAACAATCTCATATCAGCCATTTAAGTCAGCCATGCTTGTCTGCATGCTTCTTGTTACGGAATTATTGTTAAGTGTCTTATTAAAAATTAACCGAATTGCTCATATTCCGTATATAATAATAATAGCTTTATTGACGTGCAGAACAAGATATACATTTAAACATATAATCGCAATGAAATTTAGAGCAGCACCTCAAAAGGTTTTTAATTGATGATTTTAAATAAACAAACGGAGAAAATTAATAATTACTCGTTCAATTAATTATCGTTTTGAAAATATTATTACTCGTGTAATTACGGGAGAATGTCTACCGTGAAAACTTCAGACAGATTTGTTTAACTGTTTTTAATCGATACCATTAAAAAACAGGAAATGTTAATAATTAATTTATTATTGTTTCGAAAATATTATTATTAATGTAACTGCGAAAGGGGATATAATTCAACATACTGTTCAAATTTAAAACAGGTTCATTTGGTTTTCAATTGATGTCGCTTTAAACAAACAAATAAATATCCAGATATTTCAGCTTTATTATTAGTACATATGTAACATACAATTGATAAAAGTGAGAAGAAATTCAGAACGGGCGTACTTTATTCAATAAACATTTTAGAATAAAATATATTTTTATTTATTAAGTAAAGTGCACTCTTTTTCCGCAGCTTCGTCGCTTCATCGAAATTATGTTTTTAAGAAAGCACTTAATTTATGTGGCATTAAATTATATTTTACGTAATTTAGCGTTTGATTGGCATGATCGGCTTTGTACCTTGAGAAGTTCCGGAGCACGGACCGCATGCTGCAGTTTGCATCTGCTGAGTGCTGGTTTGCCGTTGTTGACATGTTGGAAAATTATACTGACTCGTCTGCACGGGTACGTTCTGACAGGGCGTGACCTGTGACATCGAGGCCGCGTTACAGGGCAAATTAATCATCGGTACTAGAGGCTAGATCATTGATTTGCTTTAACGAATTTAGATCCCGGCTGCAGCTGTCATGCCCGTTTATCCTCCTTCGCGGTCAATAATGCATTATTCTATTCGTAGCGTGAGTTTATCCACAGTTTAGGAAAATTACACTTGAAAATTTAGATTTTGAATTGTAAATGAAGGAAATGTCAAGCACGAGATGTTCGGTGCTTGTCGTTGTTTTCGTTAAGATTTGAAGTTGCAGCGGTCCGTCAAAATAAAGGCTGCGTTCAGTAGAAAAAGCAGCTTTGCAACTGTTGTAAGATTCTTTAATATGATTGGTTTATAAACTTAGATCCAGGAAGAACCAAGGGCAAGAACCAATCATATTAAAGAATCTTACAACATTTGCAAAGCTGCTTTTTCTGCTGAACGCAACCATTGTTTAGTAGAATTTGTTATAAATAATTGTTTCGTTCCTATATCAGAAATAGTTTTATCTGCTTTGCAAACATTTTTAAAATGTTCACACATTATAGCAACGATGAAAACTTGGCAATTTGTGTTTTGTCTTCAAAGTTTGAAATTCGTTATGACACGGCGAGAGAAAATTTTCCTTTATTTAAAGTCAAAGATTTACGCGCGCGTCACCCGATTAAAATAAATCTAATTAATTATATAGATCCGATTAGAGTGAGTAATTTCTTTAACGACGATAATCTCTACATAACGCAATTTAAAGTTACTTCTACTTTTCTCAAGATCGATACCTTTTCTCTGATTAAATGCCGATGAAAATGTACTTAAAGAGACGGCGACGTTTCCTAAACGGTTCGTCACGTCTCGGCATGGCGTAAACTTGTTTGCGACATCATTAAAAATCAATAAAAATTGGTTCGAATCAAGTAAATGGAAAAAAGGAAATGTAATTGGGGACACTTCATCATTACTTATTGTTAGTACTAGATTTTCGTTGATGTGACATTTTTTTTCACACATAACATTCTTCTTTCTAAACTTAACTTTGGAGTTTTGTTCTCTCTTCTGTTTAAAATTTTAGTAAGCACTTTACAAGAAGCGAATGAAAGAGACATGGATTGAATATCTGACATGAATTAATAAATAACTTATTTATTATAGATAATAGAAAGAATACACCGAGAAAAAAAGCTGTTGCTTCAATTAAAGTGGTATCACGAGGTGCCAAAAACATAAGTAGTTCATTCAATAAAATTGTATTATTAATAGACCCAATATTTGGATTATTAAAACAATGATTAAATTATTGGTTTAAAAATGCAGACATTGGGTCTAATGATAATACAATTGAATGAACTACTTATGTTTTTGGCACCTCGTGATACCACTTTAATTGAAGCAACAGCTTTTTTTTCCAGTGTAGAACTATCAGGTTTCCGAAGAAATACTGGCTCTAGAAAATATTAAAGACATGATCAGTCTTAAGGCCCATCTACATAAGTAGCAACACGCAAAACGCAGTTCGCAAACGCAGAGAACGTATCACGAATTTGCATGTCATTCATTTGTTTATGCGAATGCGTGATGTGATACGCCCTCCCTGCGCTTGAGAACCGCGTGCTGCGTGTTGCGATTATGTATTAAGTCGCAACACTTAAGATGGATTAAGGCTCATCGACCCGTTACGCTGATATCAGTTAGATAAATGAATGCGTGGAGGGGGAATCTGTTTGGAATGTATAACGGAGCTCGTGAACACTTCAGTGTTATACTGTGCTTCAGTTGTAGCGGAACGCGCCGGGAGATACTTCGAATGAGTTCGGAATTTGCTGGTAAACTCTTTCATTATATTACTTTAGGATAATCTTTATAATTATGGAAGCTATGTATGCACTCTATTTAATTATTGGTAGAAACGCTCGTTTACGTCAACGTCTATGTTGCACTTTGACTCTCGAGGCTAACGACACGGTTAAAATGTTTTTTAATTATTCCATCGCCCGCTGACTCGTTGCACTTCGTGACGATAAACATTATTAACGCGCGCGGCACTCGTCGCGACAACGTTATTAGAACGAGCGGGCTCGCGTAAAAAAAAAATCCTCATAATTCTCGACTTTCCGGCTTTAAGCGCGCGCTCTCGCAGTACCGGTGTCCTTAATTGCTGCCGTGTTTTATTACAGCGATATTATTTTCCCTTTCGCTATGGCCGACCCAGATACCCACACGAAGTCGATGGAGTCAGTAGGGGAGTGCATATGCAAATATTGCGACTTCATAAGGCGGGTATTGGTACCGGAGATGGTTCATGATCGTTATTTCTGCGAGCCCGGGTCCAGGGAGTTCGTCGAGTTCGATTCCGTCGACGTGGAGCACTTCGACCGGAAGAGCAGTCGCAAGAACATGTTACACCGGGTGACGGCGCGCGTAAAGTTTTCCGGCGTGACATGTAGCTTTCCCCTTATTATCAAGCTGCCTAAACCACATGTGGATTCTCTGCCGTCCGGCCCGTTTCTCAACGAGGAGATGTTTTACAGCAAGATGACGCTTAACTACGGTACGGACGATGTCCCGAAATGTTACCTGTCTGACCTGGGTCGATACGATCGGGCTGCTATCGTGTTGGAGGATCTGGCCGCGCGTGGTTACACGCAAGTAGATGATAAATTGGACGAGGATCACCTGAAATTGTGCATGAAAGCTTTGGCAGCGTTTCACGGCAAGGGACTGAAGCTGAAGGCACACGGGTTTCCCGTTTTCAGGGAGTTCTATGCGAAACTATCTGTACCGACGGACTGGTTGCACTTTCATACAAGTATTCAGACAGGCAACGTCAGGTAAACTTCAGCTCTGATTTGTACGCATGTTCCATGTTAAAAATTATATATACGAAACAATTACGTCTTTATTTTAAAAATATGGAAATTACGCGAAGCGAGAACATATTTACGTCGATTTTTGATTTTTGATATAATAACGTATTATCTAACATATCTAATACATAATGTCCAACATATTATTAACGTTAATTAAGAAGTAGGGTAGTTGAAAAGATATGTATATGTATCTTCGATCTTGCGTCGCTTGTAGAACATCTGAAGCACAGTTGGATGATCCTGGATGTTTGGATTCCTCATTATATTCCGCATTGCCAGTCGAGGCAGACCTCTCTGAGAAAATAAGAAAAAAGCGAGACATAACGGCCAAACTGGAGCTCAACGATTTTTGGACCATCTGCCACGGTAATTTCATGCGAAATAACTTGTTGTTTAGGTATGAGAATGGGAGGCCGAGTGACGTAAAAGTGATCGATTGGGGTACAATGAGGCACTGTTCACCATCGATCGATTTCGGTCACATTCTCCTCCAAAACTTGCCCGACGACGATAATCTGACGAAGGTCGAGGCATTTTGCCGGAATATTTTGCGGATTTATTTAGACGCCGTGAAAGACGAGTACCCAGAAGTGAACCGCGAATTTTTGGAACGAGACATTATTGCCAAGTTGCCGTTTGCATACGACACGATTGAAAATTGGATGCTCATGCACAAAGAAGCAGGAATGATGTTGCGTGCGCTCGATCGTTTGGGCAGTTTCGATTAGAATCACTCTCGTCGTTCATTGTTACAGTTTATTTCATCCTTTAATCTTCGTAATACATGTTCCATACATAAATCCTTATCATGACTTTATCACGCGTATTCGTAATAACGGCGTACGTTAAAGTGAGTGTTACAGATTTAAGTTCAAAGGTCTACTTTTATCGTTGTATTTTTATTTTATAAATATAATATAAACCGATTTTTTAAGAGAGACATAGTGTTCTATGTATCTAAAATTTGTAGAAAAAATATTTGATTAAAAAGTACGAAATTACCTGTAATTTGATTCTCGCGATTTTTATCTTGGTATTCGAAGTGACAGAATTGTTGTGATTTTCAAGAAATACAAATTAATCGCTTCGTAACAGGCGTTATTAACGTCATTAGTAAGACCAATAAATTAACATTGCAATGTACATGATGTTATAAACATTTTATTATTATTTTTCTTCGCGTTTCAATGTTTTTTTAGACGTTTATTAGACTTGCAAGATTGGTTGTTTTTATGCGGCATATGCACATCGTACCACAGCTGCTACTACAATATACAGTATCAGTATCCGGCGATGAAACACAGTATGGCATGCTGCTTGGAAATGCAAGTCCATATTGTTACTTCGGATTACTTTTTCTTTGCCTTCTCAATGCCGATTACCTAGTTTGATATTTTTAGATTTATATTTGCCATTTATCTTCTATTAATACTATTCTATTAACCCGCATTATGCATTTCTCTCTCAAAATCTCTCTTAGGATAATTCCAAGATGACTATAAATTTCAATATAGTTACATAAAGAAATATATTAATATTATTATTAAAAGTTATAATTAAAACGAAAAGACTAAATGACTAAATAATTAAACTTATTAATTAAAGTTTCGTTTTTAGATTTTTTAAAAATATATAGATATTTCGAGTTGAATTATCGTTGAAAGAATTACATTATTGTAATAAAAGAATTGCAACGAGTGAGCATCTCTCTTTCTCTATATATAAATTTCCATCTTAGATTTACAGAATTATCCTGCACATATTTTTCGAAGAAATTAGAATTATTAATTATGTTACCTTATCTCTCAGCCGTCTCGGTTTGCTCCGGTGCGGTATTTCGCGAAGCTTGAGGTTGAATCCTCATTGGTCGACGTACGCCGGGGTTCGCTCCCTGGTGCAGAGATACCCAATATATAGCGGCCAACAAAAAGATCAGGATGATGACAGAAACGAACATCCGTCTTGCTCCACAAGTGGACTTCACTGCAGCCGTTATGATGGGAGAACATGCTGGCAGGACTTGCTTTGATGGAGCGCATTCCTGCGCTTGTGTCGATGCACCATAGCTGCCGTTACATTGGCAATGCGTCCTTGTCAAACCCCACCCCATTAGGAATTTAGTAATTTTGACGGTTTTCTGCCGAAAGGGTGTAAGCCAACGTTGAGGTTGAACCGAGTCGAAGCCAAATCAGATCGTCTCGGTCATGACAACGAACGATCATCCGATCTTGTATACACGGGGACAGAAATGCTTAGTCATCTGAATTTGCACATATATCGGGGCATATTCACAGCGCGTAATTCTTTTTAAGTGGTGATCGTGGCGTATAAGAGTTGCGCGTCTGCTTTCTGTGCCAAAGAGACCCAGGTTCAAACCCACCCAGAACATATCAAATTTTTAATTGATCACCACCTCTCGGAAGGCAATGGCAAACCACTGAGGGTATCTTTGCCAAGAAAATCACCATGGAGCACCATGGCGATCACTACACATCGTTTACGATGTTGGACTAAAAAAAATTCTTTCTAAATATTCGTGCGTTAATTGTTAGTTATTAAAAAAATGGTAACTTCTATTATTATTACTACTTTGTATTGTATTTTTATATACTCTTATTGTAATTATAATCGTATCGTATCATATAATATTCATTATTCATTATACATATTGTGTACATTATGTATATATTAAATTAATTTTAATAATTTAAAAGTATTATTCTTCCCCTGTCTAGATTCTATATTGGATAACGGAACAATGAGATCGTGGTCACCTATATTTTGTCCTACCTATACCTATACGATAGTCACGTCCTGATTTTACGACACTGTAGCGCGATTCGAGGAATTTTCTGTTTTGCCGCCGGTCGATCCATTTTATTAATGAGGCAGCATACAAACAAATACAAATGAGACTATTCCCATGCGCGATGCTATTCGCGCGTCAGGTGAATATATATCTGGGGTTGACCGCGTGCGCTGGGCGCGGAGAGATTTGGCGCTTCCGGACGGCCCGGATCGTTCGTTGCATGAACGGGATAGAGTCAGAAGTTGGAAATTATGTACATAGTTGACGACCCCCTTACGGCTTTGGCGTTCGTCTATCTCTGCGCTTACGGTACAGATGTTTGCGGCATGTTGATCGCGGTCCTGCGGCGCGTCCGCATAGAACAACAATCGTGCTTCTTACGCAGGCATAATACATTCGGTTGCGTTTATGTTTTCGCCTGAACAATTTACCGAGCATGTCAGTGCTTCAGTTTCATAACTGTCGAAAGTAGGGTTTAGATTGTTTGCCGCCACCGCTGCCACATACTCTAACAAACGATGCAGAACGCCATATCCATCCTTATCACTTTTGCTTTTCATTTGCCGTTACGAATTCATTTCCAGTAGGATTGCATCGTAATTGATGTAGCGGCCTTCCCTGTGAAATCGATAGAATCGCACGATAACAATTTGAATTTAATATTCTTTTCAAAATAAAATTGCACCAAAGAATTTTATGTCACACCGTAATTTTAAATTATTTTATTTGCGAGAGGGAAAAAGCAAATTGATATTAAAACGAAATCTTTATACGTGATTCAAAATGGAATTTTTGTGATTACGATAACTGATATGTAGCGATTATTATGCTATCATACGTTACATGTAACATTATATTTTTTACGTGTAATCATTTTTATATTATTAAAAAATATGACATTTGTTGGGAAGAATTACAGATTGTTTAAATAGGTATACTTGCATAACTCTTTGCTTTCGCGGCGTGTTATTTTGAGAAGTCCCGAGGGAGTTGAGAAAGCAGTAAAAACAGCTCGTCTAAGTAAAGACTAACTTAATGATCGACAGTGATGTTCCAAGATTGGACCACCAACAAAGTTGACGATATTGCCCGCGTCTATTCTTCTCGGCTCCTCTTTTCTTAATTCCGCGTACACGGAGTGAAAAGGCAAAGGTCCTTCCTGAGAGGGCCGCGCGTTTCATAATGAAGCGGTCTCCACGGGAGGCAGACGATTTAATTTTGTGGGTATCTCAGCCGTACGTCGGGCCGGGCGTGAATTAGCATTTATTAAAATTTTATCGACCTACAGACTTAACGGCTTCGCGCGACCCAAATTTCGCTGATGCAACGCTAAACGAAAATGCATGAAAAATAAAACAGCACTCGATATCCGTTTCGACCGAGCCGGTCGGGCACCGCTCTCGGTGCGGAATTTGGCTGAAAATTTTACGGAATCGTTAATCTTGGAAGACTCTTCCTCGTCAGTCGCTTACGGAATATATATATTTATAAAAGGTAAAAAATGGCTCCAAGTACACGCTCCTCCCTCCCTGTACAAAAGATTTGACATCAAAAAGTAGCATCAACTTGTAGTAAAATGGAATATAATTATTGTACTTAAAAAATAATTTCGGTATTGCATGATACATATAATTTCACTATTCTGCCGAGGATTCTGCTGCAAATTTTAAATTGTATTTTAAATTGTATAATAAATTTTAAATTGTATTTGTCTCACAACCAAACGTGACATACATCACGGGAAAAAAAATTTGTTAACTTGACTAAATTTTTCAACAAAATAAAATTTCTTCAGTTCAAGTATTTATTTATTTAAGTTAAATTTATAAATATTTGAAAAGTAATGTTCAAATATCATATGTTTAAGTTAAATAAATAAATGTTTAAGTTTAATAAATAAATACTTGAACTGAAGAAATTTTATTTAGTTGAAAAATTTAGTCAAGTTAACAAATTTTTTTGACGCATCCGGGTCGTATTAAAACACACATACATGCATATAATATTATTAGATCTGCCTGTGTGTTATATTGTTCGACAGTTATTTAAAGTAATTTAATGCGATCCGAGCGCGCCAAGTTTTTGTACGTCACGTTTGATCTCAAAACCGTTTTGCACAATTTAAAATTTGCAGCAGAATCCGCGGCAGAATAGTGAAATTGTATGTATCATGCAATACCGAAACTATTTTTAAAGTACAACAATTATATTCGATTTGACTACAAGTTGGTGTTATTTTTTGATATCAAATCTTTTGAATGAGGGAGCACGTGTACTTGGCGCAAAGACACTACCGTGTCTCTTGATAACGTACATGAATGCGCGCGTGACCGGCGAAATTATTATCCGGCATATCCCGACGAGGAATGTCGCTCGAAAAATTTCCAAACGCCCGCATGTTTCTCACCCTCGGCCCACTAAATTTTTCACGCTTGCATACCAACATTATGCCCGGAGCGGACATTTTTCGCGGTCGAATGCACCCTGACGTCGCGCTGAAGAATGATCGTAGACTTTACGATGACTGCAGGTATTTCGACAGAATAATAACAATAAATAAATAAATAATAATTTTATTAAATTCGTATTAGAAGTTTTATCGAATAAACGCGTTATTCTTTTTTATTTTATCATTTACATAACGAATTTCTCTGTGAAACAGAGAGAATTAAAAATTGCGAAAAATTGCGTAGGATAGATTATACGTAAAGCAGTGTATATTTATAATATATAATGTATGTGTCTATAATATATACATTTATAATATATATATTTATATGTATATATATATATATATATATATATATATATATTAAAAGCAATATTAAATTGATTTATGAATTTATAAGTATAATTACGTTAATAATTGCCAAAACCGTGAATTCCATATATAATTAGATTAAAACATTAAAATATTAAATGTTATAATCATTAATTCGCTATTAATTTCTAGATTAAGTATTACAGAGTTAGGTATTAAATACAGTATTGCTTTTTTTAAATAATGTGCTGGCATCTTGGTTTCATTTCGCAATCGTGGCTCGGAGCAAAATGATATCGCTCCGCGTTATTTCTACCTTTCGCGCGACAGGAATAAATCGTGCAAATGAATATCGGGAGTGTCGAGCAAAGTGCCGGGCGACCGTTCTATTTATCAGACTAGCGCGGGCAGTCGTTGTGAACCGCGTTTTTTCACTCCCATGTCGCATTAACGAACATCGGCGGCTCGCGTTATAATCATCAAAATCGTTCTTAGTGCGTTTTTTATTCGCCGCTATATCGTATAAATTGCGTGATGGCGCATTGCGGGAGTGACTCATGGGCGCTCATGAGAAAGGATTTTATGATTGACAACCAGATAATTCTTTGTTTGACAATTAAAAATAAAAATCTTCATAAATATTTCTTTCAAAAATATTATTTGAAAATACATTCGTTTGGCACCTCTATTGTAAGTATATTTATACTTTAACCTCCCCCCCTTGAAAAAAGTTGTAAGGGCATCCATGGTTCTAGTCGTGTTATTGCCGCTCCGTATTATTTACAGTAGCGTTCAAAAGTCTTTTGAGCATCGTTTATCCTTGTTTATCATTTGATAAACAACAAGGACGACATGACTCAAATCACGAATATTCGCGTTAAACGCGCGTAGTCTGGCTCCGCCCTTAGGCGACGACAGTCGCCTGAGTTCCTCGCGTGATTCGTGAATGAAAGTCGGCAGTGTCGAGCGAAGTGCCGGGCGATCACCCTGCTGTATTAATTGGCGCGTACGATCGGCATTAATAGCGTTTCCGCGATCGTATCCGATTCATCGACACTGCTCTTCGCCGCAAGTGTTTCTCGTCGGCGCATCATGCCCATTAAAATAGACTTCGAACTTCTCGTTTTTCTCGCGCGTGAAGGAAAGCGTCGCGATAACGGAACTGTGACAGGTTAGGTTGTTATCCGCTAAAAGTCGATCGCGCGTTTCGGAAGTGTCGGATGAAAGTGTCGGACGAACCTCGTGACGAACTTTGAATTTCCGGCGAGTTTGTGTCATCATACGAGTGAAGGAAGAAAAGAAGGAAGGAAGGAAAGATCGCATTTCGACGGTACAGCTCGGAGCGGGAGATGACGTCCATGATATTGCTTTGGCGGAAGAAGACATCAATCTGTGAGTAAATTTGCTGATATGAAAAATTATTCGGTTGTTTATTTTTACACGGAAAGAACGAGTTTGCTGAAATATTTAAAAATTTGGCCAGATACAGATTTGAAAATAAATTTGTTAGACCATCAAAAGTAACTATGTAGGACACTCAAATGTGATGATAATGCTGCAAAAAGTTTTTATATTCCAGCAACTATTTTGGGCATTTTACATAATTATTTTGATGACCCAACAAAATTATTTTGAGATCTGTATCTGGCAAAATTTTTAAATATTTCAGCAAAACCATTCTTTCTGTGTAACGTCGAAATTAGAAATTAATTCCGTTTAGAATTTTTGAACGGATAATTGAAGTTTACCTATCAAGATCGATATCTTGATTAATTCAGTTAATGTTTAAGTAATATTTGAGTAATATTTTCTCTCTCTCCCTTGTTTTAATTTATCCCAGTACATTAATCATATAAAATAAAAATGCCAATCTATAGAGCATCGTAAGAAACACTCGCTTATACCATAATTAATTTTATACTATATTTAAATTATGCTTATTTTGTTAACTGACTATCTTGTGATTTGTATTTTGTATCTTTTATATGATATATTTTTACTTTAATGCTATAGTAAAAGAGAACGCGCTGCATATACATATATGTATAATTATTATGGATATTTGCATTGCGTTGCGATGCATTCGCATCTTATTTATCGATTATGTGACAGAAGCATTTTCACGTGAGCCGCAGCTAAAGGGTTAGATTTCGCGGTCGGATTTCTGGAACGCGGGAATTCGAGAAAAGCGTGCTCTCGCCCGGGTTCGTTACCGCGAACGAACTGCATTGCCACGCAGCGCTGCATTGTGCGCGGTGTTAAAATCGCCGTTATCGTTTTACGGAATTTACGTGGCGGCGCGGCGTGCCACGTGACCGTAACGAGAGAGAAAGAGAGATAGGAGAGATAGGGAGAGAGAGAGAGAGAGAGAGAGAAAGTTTTTAGGGTCTCGAGAGGAGGGGAAAGGAGAGGGGGCGAGGGAAGTAGAGGAAACGTTGCATGCCTAATCAGACAACGACGGTAGACAGTGCTTTATGCGTTCGCTCCATCTGCAGATTTCCGTTTAATAACGTCATCTGTATGCAGGGGTATATTATCTTTAGCCGTCTCTTACCCGCTTTCCGCTGTGCACCACCCCCGTACACACCCCGTTGAGGGATTCCCGTGCATTTTGCGTTGCTTCTTTCCCTGTGACGTAGCGGCGGTTGTTTGTTAGCGTGCTCGTTAGGCGATCCACGTGCGATCTCTTTCGACGAATAATCCCCGAATATCTTAGAATTAATTTCATGATTCTCGAATCATTACGTGCTGTTCAAGAGAAGCGAGACGCGTAGGGCGCAAAAGTAAAATTCGCATTTTTGTACGTTTTTCAATATCAGTTAAAAATGCAGTGCTTTTATTTTGTCTATATACGGACGTATTATGCTTTACGTGTGTGCACTATATCTCTGACATCATTTTCAGATAAAAAGTGTATAACGAAATTGATATTTAGCATTTTTATAATTCAATTTTGCAATATATAAAGTCCTGGCAATTTATTCATATTTTGCCGGAAGGCTTTTTAACTTCACTGTAAATTCTGGAAAGTGGAGACTGCGAATTATATGTTTTTGTATCATACATCATAAATGTTGATATAATTTTAGTAAAAACATATAATTAATTAATCTACAAAGGGAAATATTTAAAATTCCATTTAAAATATTAATATAATAAGATTTTTAGAGAGATACAAATGGTTCGTTGCGCTTTCTTTCCATGCTACGTTTTGTAATCTCTCGTTAAATCTAACGAAGGTATTGAATAAATTAGTACTACGATACCGTCTCTCTTGAACGTCCGTTTTTCTTCGTGTTTAACTTCAAATAAAGTGCAGAGAAGTCTCGCCGAGAAAGCTTCCGGTCTGATATCGACTATGTTGACGACCACGGGACTATGTCTACATAGACGAGCTAAATCTTGGTCTTAACCCTTGCTGCCCTTGTCAAAATATGTACGTCGGGGTAAGTTCCGTGCCTACGATCTTAATCCGACGGTTATCCGACGACGGTAATTTACGTGAATTGGTAGCTGTCGCGCGATGGCAATCGCGCACGTCTTTAACAGAGGTTTTTCGGAACACGCTGTATAATTAACATATTAAAATATTAATGAACGTGCTATTATATAACAGATAATTAGCAATTAAAGTACGCTCGAATTATTAATGCTTTCCCGTTCGACCTCGTCTGTTATTGATAACCGCATTGACACAATTCGGTTGACAAAATTTAATTCGGCTCTTCGCAATTATCTTATACCTTATTCATAGATCTAATGATGTTTCTCTCAATGTTTTATGTTTTTATTACTATATTTTATAGGCATTTAATGCTACGCGATTATTTTTTCTCATTTTTTCCATTCATTTCCGACGTGCAACTTTTTTCTCTAAAATAAATTATTGTAATTCGCGAGCATATGCGGAATGACGTTTATTATATGTGTAATCACATTTTATATCGGATATTGCTCGTTAAGGAGGTACAATCTTAGACAAAAGTGCATGAAATTTGAAATACTTGAATATCTACGTCTTACGCATAATAAATCTAGATGTAACGAACTCGAACGATAGTTATACGATAGTTAGTCTTATTTTTACTCCTAGAAAGGTATTTCCAGCATTATTTGCAGTTTTTTTCATTTATGAGCTTAAACTTTTGACAGTGAAAATGCCAATTTTCTCAAGTTATAATTTATTTATTTAAAACGGTGTAGTGAAAACAATTGAAACTTGGCAGATATTTTTATTTATCCGTATATTAGATGTACAAAAAAATGTAAAACATTGGTACTATTTCTTCAACATTTCTTCAACAGAGAGAGAGAGAGAGAGAGAGAGAGAGAGAGAGAGAGAGAGAGAGAGAATGTAAAATCAATGAAAATTAAAATCGTTATAACTCAGCAACGGTTTAGTGGAGTCGTTTAAAAATTTTTGCAGCACATCAGGAAGACTAAAAGAACAATCTCACAAATTTTTATCGACTTTGTACTATTTTGAAGATAGATCCAATACATCCTTAAGGGCTAACACTATCTTACTAGACTCTTTTAGTTTTGCGAACTATGGCCAGCATATTATAATATTAAGCCAGATTTTACATTGAACGTGTTTATAGTTGTGGGAATACGTGTATCTATCTACAGAGTGTATCATAGTTATATTGTCACAGAGATTAGAGGTTAAATAAAAAAACAATACTGCTTATTTTATTCGAAGTATAGTTTCTTTAGAAACAATCTTTAAATGAAAAAATCCATAAATGAAAGGCAGTAACGAGAATTCACGAGTACGCTTTGTATATATGACTGCAATTTCCGCGTCTAACGTGCCACTAAACTTAACGGCAGTCATTCGTTGACGCTTTTGTGCTTAACGAAATCTGCCGACTGTAAAGTGCCAAGTGAAATTTACACGCCGTTAACCTTTCGTATATGTCCCTCTTCTTCGCGCGATCGCACTCGAGATGGGCGACGACGGGCGTGCGGAATTTCGACGCGTGACAAGTTATCATCGTCATTCAGGATCTCATCTGTGCACATAACGTGTGCATAACACTGCCTTTTTGAAACTCGTGACATTTTTGTTTTTTTCATTGATTCTTTCCCGAAGAACTTAATAGATTTCGTGCTTTAATGAAGAAATATCGTAGCTCAAGTGTCGCGATATTGTAACATGAGTATGATGAATATATAATTAGTAAAAAGTGTATATGTATATATATATATATATGACTATATAAATCTTTTTGGCGGAAGGAATTTTTACGCATGACGTTTTTCGATGGCATATCGGGTTTCGGAAAGTTGAATCCTTTTGGGAACGAGTCGATTTTCTGCAACACTCGCTGAAAATAAAAAACCCGCTATTGGGGAGGGAGTCGCTCGCGATATTTTGACAATGAGTAATGACAATTTGACAAATGCACCGTGCGCTTTAATCCGCGATGGGCCCAGGGGCACCGGGGATTCGTATATTCCACGCACGACTTAATCGATAAATTATCGAGGGATTCGTGGGACATCCCCGAGAGCGGGAGGGCGGTTTTGCAGCTCGCGTAATTCACCGATTGCTATGCCCGTGTCGTCGTTAGAATGCATAAAAAACTGTATAGCTCGACGCGACAGGCACTCGGATTCTATGGCGCATCTACGATGTGTTTCCTGTTTAAAACGCGCACGTTACTGCCATAACATAGCGAGAATTTTTATCCTTCGATCGCGATCGGTCCGATCGACAGCTCGATCACGACAATCCGTCGCACAACTATCATCGAGCGGAAATACGGTAGTTTGCCTTATAGGAATTGACTATTTTATGATTTAGCGTCGCGGTATACATTACTTATAGTTTTTCTATATGTTATATCTCTTGGAATAATATAAATTAAATCAATGTGATACATTTTAATTAATTAATTATGGAACGCGTGCGCCCATGATTTAACTATTTACTTGAGAAATTATATCGATAAATAAGATTTATGTACCTAGGCAAAGTAAGCAGGTGGCCTATTTATCATAAGTCTTGTCAAATTTGGCATGCCAAACATGGCTTCGGCAACGTTATATGCTCATATGTGCATCCTTTGATACGCGTTATTTACACCGTGGCTATACGCAAATATCGGCATCGCTATTCCTATTTGCTCTCCGTTTGTCAATCTGCACGAACGATGGACCATTACGCGCATCGGTTACGACCGGTATATTAATTGCTCAGGAATGAAATTACAATGCGATAGTCCGTGAACAGTATAAACACAATTCTCATTAATCAGATTGTAAGGATATTTGACATGTAATAACCGATGTTTTATCGGCGATTATCGATACCTATATTAAAATATTACTACCATTACGTCGTGTAACGTTTTGCTGCCTAGAATAATAATTCCGTTACGAACGCATGCAGCACAAACAATTTTTTTATTACTAAAAAATTTAATAATTAATATTCCAACGGTAAAGTGCAAATAATTAGTAGCTTCGCTATTTTTCACATGGCATTTATATTTTATACACATGTGATCGATGTTTGTCACACGTGTAACAATTAATTACACGGGACATTTTAGATTTACCAAAAAATAGTTTAGGAAATAAATATTTTTTTTACGATTCGAGACACATTCTTTATAATTAATTATTGTACGTAGAGCGAGCGACGATTAATTCTACATGAAATATAGATTCTACGCGAAAAGCTCTTTTCTTTTTGCCCAACGGCGTCTGACGCGAAGGTCTAATAAATTGAAGTCCGCCTCGTGATCGTCCTCCTCATCCGTGACTTAGAACGGGTCACATTCTTCCGCTATATCGTCTATCGCGTAGAGACTAATTTGAAAATAGAAATGACACCCACAACTGCGTTCCAGTCAGCCGAAGGAATCCCTTTATTACATAGCACGCCGTAGAGTATTGCGCTGTGAGGAATGCCCGTCTTTTTAGCGATAATGACGATGCTCTGGATACCAGATGTCGATGGTGAAGGCAAGCCGTTCACCAAGACAACCGCGCCTCGCCGATGTAGTTCATGGAGGATTATCGACAAGTCCCTAACGTGCACGTTTAATGAAGAAATAATACGCTCGGAAGAGCCGATTTATCGCTTCGCGTTTGCGCTAATTTTCAAGTGATCGTAATCGGCTGTAATCTATCTGCTACGCATTATCGTTCCGTCGAAATTGTCGTTTGGAATTCGTGTAAATTCCTAACTATACGTAGATGCCTATATGGGCTAACTCATAATCAGACCAGCCAAATTTGCTTTCAGCAGTAACGCTTCTATATAAGTGGCTAAAAGAGATTCTTTAAACAAGTTTGGTAAATTAATAATTATAGAATGAAAAATTATAAGTTAATAGATATAAAGGCATAATTTTTACCTATTATATTTTTGAGGTTTTTCATGAGCTTTATTATTAATCGTTTTTCAATTATTTATCGTTTATTTTTGTACTCTCCAGTATTTGTGAATATTGAGCCGAATCGTTTTGGTGCACGTTTTTTTTCCCACGGAACAATTACATTTTATTACATTTGCGCCCGAAGATGAACTGACTGTATTTCGATGGCACTCCTCTTCGTGTTTGTTCCTCTTTTTAAGTAACGAGTTTGTCTTATTTTTTTCGACAGTCTTTGTTCATTTCATTTATCGCGTAAGTCGACGTCAGCGGCCGTCCTTCTTTTTCTTGCCAAACCGCCGCGAGAAACGTTAATTAATCGATGTTTTCTTTGATTAACAATGCAGCTGTATAAAATGTTATCACGGAAATTTTCACCCGGGGCCTGGCTATACGGATAAGATCGCGAACAGCTTACAGATGAGTTTACGTGGTTACCGCGTGTCAGGTGTAATGTATCACACTCGCTTACTTTCGACGCTTTATCATTGTAGAGAAAGTGGAAGATTTAAGATATTTCGCAGGTTTAAGGTGTGCCGTGTTTATATTCAGAGACCTTAATAAAAAGTAGATCAAGCATGTCCACATATTAGACTTATCGTTTTCTTTTAAGTCAAGTATACGAATGATATATGAATGATATATGTAAAGCCAGACTATTATAATTTATATTCATATTCTTTAATTATTTAATTAAATTATTTATTTAAATTAAGAAAACAAAATACCTACACAATAATTACTATTATTTAAAGAATTAATAAAATTATGTAATTGTATTTAACGACCGCAGCCTCATATAAAATTGTCGCTTTTGAAGCTAAAATTTTTCATCTCTTTCGTACAGATCTCACCTCGGATCTCACCGTACGGTGGAACATATTTTTCCTGAAATTATATTCAGAATTTAAGTCGACGAGTTTTATGGTGTCGTTTTTAGGTACATTATCGTCGGAATATTCACGAAAATTCACTTGCAATATGAAAAAAGTAGTACGCAGAAGATTGAGAAACTTGTAATCCAATTTTTATTATCGTAACGAAACGGCCGTAGGTTCTTTCGCAAACGACCGCGAATCCGTTACTTTTTCGCGCAATTTCAGCAACGGTGGAAAAGAATTCTGAATTTACTCTTCATTATACCAATGCACGAAATGGAAACGTAATGTTAAACGCCGCAGGTTAATAGAAACTCTTCGTTCCTTATCTTTATGAGTAGTTTTGTAGTATTAATAAGCGTGTTTAAAGATCCTTACGTGTTCTTTCGGCACATCAGACATCTATAAAGATCGCTTTTAGTTCCTCAAGTTTATAGGAAGGGCTAAGTACATGAAAAGCGTCACCTTTTCGAGTTGCTCATTGCTATGAAATCGTTTTACATTTTGCGTTCCCACAGGGCCTTGTGAAAATCGAGCATC
Organism: Aphaenogaster rudis; assembly: GCA_003063815.1. Classification (NCBI taxonomy): domain Eukaryota; kingdom Metazoa; phylum Arthropoda; class Insecta; order Hymenoptera; family Formicidae; genus Aphaenogaster; species Aphaenogaster rudis. The sequence goes on along the minus strand of NJRL01000024.1, from coordinate 707,506 downwards.
GCACAAATGCATGCAACTGAGTTTAGAATATAATTTTAAAAAAGAATTTCTTTATAAAATCAACCAAGAAGTATCTCGAGCGCCCTTTTATCTAAAACCATTGATATTTATTAATATCAGCAATAACGTAGTGTAATTTTTTCTAATACGAGAAAAAGATATATATATATATAGCTAGCTTGAATTGTAGAAAAATTAATTATATATTTGCGGGTAATAGCTCGACTAAATCTGCCGAACATTAGTTTATGCGATTTGGGCAAATGACAACCAGGGACTATTCATTGTTAAACGCTTACCGATTCTCCAACGATCGACCGTATGCGTGTTCGAGAATCGGTCGCATAACTTCGCAGTAGAATAAACAGAATAGTAATTACCGAGTGAAATGGAATTCAACCCATGGTGTTTATCTTTCGGTGTAACAATGCAGCCCGTCTCTCGCGACGAATGATACTTACTCTAGCGTAATGCCATTCGCGAATACGGCGAGCATTAACGACACTTAGATGATCTGAAGAATTTGAGCGGCATTCCCGGGTAGAACGAGGCTTTAACGATACTTACGGGACAATTCGAAGGCACCATCTTGCAGGTTTTTTAATCAGGCGTATAATTACGCAGAGAAAAGCTTCGCCGAGCGAGCCGGATAATTAGTTTTTCTTACGCATGCTGTATTAAATAGCGCGCTCATTTTCGAACTTAGCTAAACTCTTTTTCCACGTAATATTTGTTTTATTTCTTTCGGAAACGAAGAAAAAATTTTCTGTTTTTCAATAAAAGTTTGAAAGACTTCCAATGACCTGCGCATTTTCAAGATAAATTAGCTAATTAATTATAATAATAGATAGGAGAAATGGTCAATAAAAACGAGTAATGCTTATGATGGAATATGAAATTAAACAATTGTAATTTATCGTATATTGTATATGTAAAAAGAGAAAAAAATATAATTAAAATAACGACTAAGTACAGTCGAAACGTCTATATATTTTATTCTTAATTTTAATTATATTTTTTCTCTTTTTACATATACAATATACAATAAATTACAATTGTTTAATTTCATATTCCATCATAAGCATTATTCGTTTTTATTGACCATTTCTCCTATCTATTATTGCATTTGCATATAACGAGCCTATTATTTTTAATTTTCTACTAATTAATTATATTTCTATTTTTCAAGAAATACAAATTATTCATATAAAATTATAGCATTTTATTGTAACATAGATTTATCGTGTTAGATTAATCGATTTCAAATAATTTGAAAGCGTTGGTTGTCCTTATTTTATATTGTAAAGATTATAAAGCTCGTTTCGCTTATCGATTATCGCTTGATTATCTTGGATTTACTCGTTTCTGCCTCTCATTTATAGCTATTGCAACTTTTTCTTGTTTTTAGAAATATTACGAACATAATCAGGTGTTGTAATAAGACAATCGAATACGATTTACAAACCAAACGTTTACTGGATTTAAGTATAGAGACACAGCTGTAGAATGATATCGCAATATGTCGAAATCGATAAAGGAATTATCTTGGAAAGCTTTTAAATCAATTTATTTTCTCGTATGTATCGCAAATATTAAAAGCATATTTGCGACGCAGCCATGAGCCGGTATTAGCTGTATACGTACATATAGATACAATGGTATATGTGGAATCGATATCGGCAGTTAATGGGAATGTAATCAGTTTTGTGGTCATACATACAGCGTTATTCATGACGTCAAATTATTACGCAACTGTCAGTGAGACGTTTATTGGGATGTGTATATAGAATGGCCTCCAATTTTCCTATCAAATGTCATTTAGCCCATGTATCGCGCGTAACAACTTAGTAAATATATATATGCATCTACGGAAACGGATACGCGCTCGCGCAGAGAAGTTCGAACGTCTTCGTATTTGAAATGGGCTCCGATTTTATAGCGAAGATCACGTTGAATGTACGGTAATAATTTTGCCACGATTACGGCACTTTCATCATGAAACTTACCAACAGCTTAATTAGACGCGAATGGGCCAATTTAAGGTAACTGATAAGGTCACGGAAATGTGACCCCGTTCATCTAATCGTTCGGTTTTAATCAAACGCCGCCGCGCTCAGCCCGACGCGCCCTGGTATAACGGGTGCAAAAATTGGCTCGTTAATTTTAATTATTTCGTTCTGGGCCGGACCGTTTACGCGAATTTCCTGCGCTTGTAATTAGTCGATAGAAAAGTTCATTTGCACGGGGTATTATATCAAATTCACTACGTGCAGCGGTTTTTTAGCCGTTCTCTCTCGTCGCTAGCAAATAGGACATTGAAAAATACCGCGTACGATAAGCTTGCAAAGGAAACTTTTATTCCCACAGTGACGCGCAGTCGCGAGGCGTTTTAATGTTTCATATTATCTAGCGCAGCCAAGAAGAACGTGTACACAGACAAATATGTTTATTTAATTCACGAATCACGAAGAATTTACGTTATTTACGCAACGTAGATTCCGAGTTTCTTGGGGGAAAGATATTTATTGGGGGGAATATATATATATAAATTACTTGAGATAAATTTGAATTACGTATATATATATTTTTTCCTATGTGAAATTACTTAATCTTTTTGATGACATAATAGATTATAAACTTACTCTCATAATTTTTTAATATCGCACGCGACGTAACACTTCGCTTAATATCAAAATAAATCGATTTGTCATTCTTCAAGAAAGTAGTTTAAAAGTTCACTGTTCCTACATCGTGGCGGAAAATCCATACTTATCTGATGTATTTATCAAGGTAGATAGCTTAAACGAAGATTATAAAGATCGCGGTCCATTAATGTCTTCCTGGAGCTCTATTCAAGCTGCACCGTGTACTAGGTGCATTACTTGATTAAATTGACTTAGTCCTGCACCATGAAGCTCCATTGCGAAAGTCTCCGCTTCATTCTTTGAACGAGTTCCCCAAACCAGATCTTCTTGTAAGACTACTTTTCTTACATAATGGATACAATTATCGTGGCTACGTAATTCTTCACAGACATGTTAAATATTTAAATGTTCTTTAGAGAGCACGCGACTCAAAGTTATTAATTTCCTAATTAGCATTATTATTAAGTTATTAATTAGAGATTATTTATTATCCTATCATACTTGTGCTTTTGTTTCAAAGAAACGCAATATAAATACTAAAGAGGTTATCGATAAAAAATATTCTCTGTTTTATATTATTTCTAAAAGTAAAATCTAATATGTTTGTTGTTAACTTTTTGACAATAGGACCATATATATATATATATATATAAAATTAATAGACTGCTGTTTACCGCAACTATGCGAAATGATTTATTCGCGCAGTTAATCAATTAGTTCTTCGACATGTGGTCTGCTATAACCCTAGTGCAATACTCGATCCATAATCATCGACACAAATACTTCTTGATGGCATGGTTGATTAAGCAAATAGAATTATTAATGCTCAGCCTATTATATAGACGTGGAATAACCAAACAATTAACAGCTATACTCAGTATAATTGCGCGGAGTGATAATTATTGTGGCTCATCGATAATTCTACGATCTCATTTCGTCAAAAATAACGTAATTTTGAAAAATTGATCTTTCATGAAACACTAATTGTAAGTAACGTTGACTTATTGTTTTGCAGTTTATCTGGCGTTTGTATAAAATTAATATTGAAATGGCATTATGGGAAATATTACGGAATATAACGATAACGAATATGCATTACGTTGATTCACACACGCACCATGTTTGATTTCAATTCGGGTTTTGAAGATTCGCGTGTTTACGTTCCATCGCATTTAGTTCGTATTTACGAACTATTTCGAGGTAACCAAGTCGATCGGTTTCGAGTTCGATAGTACTTTTAAAGTGGGGCCGGCCACTAAATTACTTTTACCGGATCGATCTCTCCGTTCCGGCATTAGCTTTGCCAATTTGCTTCGCAGTTCCAGGCTAAAATATAAGCTTTACCGTTAAAAGGGATCAAAGAGACCCCGGAATAGTCGGTAGATGCGCAATAGCGGGCGTCGTTGTCGGTGTCATATCGAAATCACACGCAAACGCGGTAAAAGTACTTGCGTGTGGAACCTGGTATCTTTGTTTGCTGAGAAAATGACTGGGAATGCACGTAGAGTAACCAATCGAAACGGCTGGCTTCACATACTTGCGCGACACAGTTCGCATATAAAATAGTCGCAAACGATCGTCATTCAGCATCGGCGCAATCAAACGCAGTATCATCTCATTCGGTTGTATCCTATCCGCGTCGCAGGACGTATTTCGTAATTTAGCACGTTCCGTGAGTCCACATTGAAAAATTGATCTGTACTTTCGTTTACACGAAGCGCGGAACATTGAACGGGAATCGGTCGAAAATTGAACTTTGAGACCTTGATGGATTTACATGTTTTAATCCCCAAACATGATTCCACCATTTTTGTGATGATATCCGCGCAGGCGTTTTGTACCGGTGAGTCGGTAATTCCGTGAACACGATCACCCAAAAACGGATCATCCGATTATATCAGGATTTAGTAGTCTTTCTTTCGGCAATAAATGCCAAAAATTGAAGCTGCCGTTTCTCGTTTCCTCATATAAATGCAGGATGCAGAAAACACGTATTACGCGCGTTCGATTTTTGGTAAATCGAACTTTCGTGTTACGAATTTCCGAATAACATATATATTTCAAGTGTGCGAAAATTATTTTAGCTTTTAAAAAGAAAGAAACACTTATTTGTCTTTTCGTGCCATTCGCTGTGATATGATCTAAAGAATAGCTCACGTTACAAAATAGCTATTTTACTTGTCGCGTATTTTGTGACGCGCGCGTTTTGCACCTGTTAAATCCACCGTTTCTGTCTCGTTTATAGAGCGTAAAAGGGGATGCTTTCGGGCGCGACTTCGGGGTGTCGCAACAGTGTTAGATAAATCAAGAGCAGAGGTTGCCAGGAAACACGTAGAACGCGTGCAGGTTTCATTGTCCTACTTGTCACGTTTATAAGTACACATATGCTTGGTATTGCGCGCGCGAGAGTGAGAGGGAGAGAGGGAGAGAGGACGCGGGTACGCGAGAGACTCGTATGTGCGCTGAGGTAGATGCCTTTCGTCCCTGTGTGTATGCGTGTTGCCGGCTCGTCTAGCCAGATCCCAACTAATTTATACCCTACTGCATTAATATGCGCATTATTCTATGAGGAAGAGACGGGCACAGACGTCCGTGCGCGCGGCGCGGCGCGGCGCGGCGGCAGTACGCCCGGCTAGGTATTACGTATACACGTGCACGCGTGTATGCATATATGCCACTCGGTCCACCGAATAATTACTTGCTTTATATACGCTTTATGCACCTTAGAACATTGACTGACTATTTTAATGAAGGAAACTTCGGCCGGACGGGAGAGAGAGAGAGAGAGAGAGAGAGATGAAGCGGAGCAAGATCGGCGAACATTATGCTTGCGCGTATTGCACATATTGCACGCTCTCGAGACGTCGATAGGAACGAACGAACGAACGCGTGGCTACGCCCGATTATTATGCGTAGTCACGCAAGCCAGCCGGGAATGCCTCACCGGTTCCTATACTGTTTATACTGTAGCCGCGATTTAAGCCTCGCACATATATTCGCGCGTATTTCTATCGATCGTCGGAGACGGTCGCGAGGACGTTTTCGGATCTATATCGTTTTTCAAGTAGGTCATCGTCAAGGCTTAATTGTTAATTACGCACGTTTATCGCGTTGATTGTTATTAAAATACAAGCGATTAGCGGTCTCAATCGGACACAAGGCGAAAAGGCGTATAAGTAGACAGAATAGAGGATATAATAGCGCTCGATTGCGATTTGAGCGTTCGTGTTTGCCGCGATAGAGATCGCGCGCTCCATAAATCGTCTCGATTTTACGAAAAATTTCAGAATTGGACTTACTCATGCAATCCAAGTGCAAAAGAGCTCATACAACTTAGATCAATTTTACCGGTTTTAAACCATCAATTTTAACATATCTGTGACTACGATGCTTTTAATTTGTGTCTTCCAAGTTCCTCTGTCTCATCATAAATTTAAGTTGAAGCCATTTTCAGCCGCTTTAGTATTTAATATCAAGACTTTCTTGCTTTCTGTGAATTAAAATTTGATTTTAGTTATAAGAATTGTATCTATTTCCTCTTTTCGAATAGAAATTTGCGGATGCGGATCCCATCCCCTGCGCGTATATCGCATTCAACGAATGCATTTGCGCAACGTTCGCATGCATACGAAGAACACGCGGCGAGGCGTCTCGCTCGGTATCGGCAACGACGGGCCTGTTGTCTTTTCTGAATTTACCCGTTCAATTGAATTTCACGCTTTGGTACTCTACGATCGGCCATTGTGCCAGACTCGTGACCTAAATTATTCTCTCCCTCTCGAAATACGGGCCGCGAATAGTTTCCACTGCACAGCCGAGGACTAAATATCCGTACCTACCTCCGGCCGTGTCAAATCGGGAGGAGAGCACCCTTTCGAAACTCGACCCACTTTGCTCGAAGATCTCGCGATTCACCTACAGCCGGAATGATTTATCGCCACTTTTACGAACTGCATTGGTCATTGCATCGGGGGCTCCCCTCGCTTTTCGTCGTGCGGTCATGTGCGCTCTTATGCACTTCGCTCCATTGCATTCTATTAACATTCAAAATGCTCTTTTTTCCTCTACCCTACCGTTCGTCCCTGTACTTGCTGTCAAAAAGGAAATTTGAGAGAAAATTTATTTATGAATGTACAATTTATTTGTCTGTTTATACGTAGAATACGTCTATTTATATGTAGAATTAATTTTTGTCTCATTCATTTATTAATATACATATAAAACAGATTTCTTTTTGGCTAAAAATGGTTTTGGTGAAAAATTTGGTGAAATTCATGAGATTAGAGTAATATTCCGATGTATTTTATTTATTTCCAATATTGATTTCGATACGTATATTGTATATTATTTGCAACGTTGTGACGTAGAGAAAATATCAAGCATTTTCGTCGCTTTGTATAACGCTCCACGCACAGTAAACACGAGAATTTCAGCAAATTTATGTTCGCGAGATGGAAGGATCGAAATATCCGAATCTGTCGTTATGAACAATGCGATATGCAGTCTTAAATCCTCGTCGCAGTCACGAGAGCAGCCGGAGGAATGAGAAAAGCGATAGGCTGGCTCGCCCCCCGCGCGTCACCGATGAAGAATATAAATTCCAGAAATGGTACGTTCTGAAAAATGACGTCTCGAACAAATGGCGACATCCGCTATGCCCGCAGGACACGGCGAACGCTTGTTCGCGTAGCATTGTAATCTCGCGCAAATAACGATCCAATAAAGGGTGTGTGAGTACAAATCGTTCCTACGGTCGAGTCGCGAAATAATGGTGACGCGGGCTTGAAAATTCCTTGTGAACAAAATATTGGATACGTAACATCGTAAAGCGTGCGACGAACGCGTTTAATCCTTCGTATAATATGAAAGTCTCCTCAAGTTGTGACATACTAAGCTATCGTGAGAAAAATTTTCAATACAGCATATTGACGGCATTATCGGAAAAGTAATAAGAAAGGAATAAAGGGATAAACTAAAAATTTGGGCGTATTAGAAATTCATTCCTCCGCGTTCGATAGTATATATGTTATCTCTTTGAGGTGAACGGCGAACAATGGGGGGTGATCGTTATCAACAGCCGAGCGCAACTCGGGCGCGTAATAAATATTTGCGCTCATATCTCTTGCGCTCGAGCAGCCGTGTGATTATTATATTCAGCAAGCAGGGAGAGAGCATGCTTGATAACGAAATCGGCGAGAGGGATTTTCCGTAATGGAAAATTCAACGTCGTTAAAATAGAAATCATCGCTCGCAAAGTGTCTTCCGCCCCGACTCACCTCGCTGTAAAATTTATCTGTATGATATAATTAAGTGGCAACGGTAATCGCGTTATGTACGGTATCAAGCCCGCGTGCGCGCACACACGTTGGCACGGGCAGCGTTGTAAAAATAAAATACCCTCGGAGAGCGAGCAAGCGCATCGTTATATCCGTCGCGTGCAACTGCATTTCCGCCTTTATACCTGTCTCGCAGTCCGCAACGGATAACGTTGGACCCGCTAGCGTTTGCACGAGGTCACTGTGCGCTCTCGAAAGGAATTAATTATACTGTTGCGTTAGTTCAGCGCGCGTATCCCGATCTGAAATTCTGTCGTAAGAGAATGTCGTTAGAGGATAATCAGCAAAGATATCGAAACGGAAGCGTAGTCCGGGAAAAAGCGACATTATTACACGCGTTCACTCGCCTCCGTTAATACACGTGGCACAACTGTCTCTCCCCAGGTTTAATCGTTAAATCAGAGCGACTACCTGCCTCGTAACTTTCCCGAAATAAAAGTTGCCACACGAAACTTGGTCCCGAAAGTTCCCTCGCGAGCGGAGCATAATAGAGATTAGAGGCGGGGAACGGAGAGGAGGGCTTCTCTGTCGGATCGATGGCACCGCCCGAGCTTTCTCTCCACGGCAATCATTTTTCTACGCTCCACCCCGTAATTACGAGTCATTACCGGTCGGAGGAAATTTTGCCAGGTGTCGACTTTCCGAGCACGACCGGGAATTTAGTTTATAGTCGTGTGTATGCCAACCACCTTTTCCTTCAATTTAATTAAGACGACATGGGTTTAGGCTCGCGCATCCTCCGGCACATAGGGGAGTCCTAAAATTGATGTCCGCGGGCGGCCAAGTACGCGAATATGCGGGAAATTGGATTTCAACGCCGACGCTTAACGTGTCGCTCGTTCACTCGCTCGCTCGCGTGCATTCTATAATTAAAGCCGTGTAATTAATTCGGTCAGATATAATTGTTGTGTGCCATGCGCGTCGTTCCTCGGATCCGTATCGAGAACAACGCGCTCATCCAGATTTTATAACCAGCAACTTTAACTCGCGCTTGATTCGCGACTACGAGAATTTAAGCTCCCTTGCCTCATTAAATATTTCACCAAAATCGAGACACCGCTGTGGCTACACCGCGATCTAATAAAATAAACATGATGCGGCACTTATAGCGCGGAAATAAGGCGACCCGCGACAGATATGACTGTATTCATAAATTATTTCCAAGGCTATATATTTACCTCTACTAATGTATGTTTAGCGTGACCCTACCTTCAAGGTGAGAGACGTATTTGAAGGATTGAATGTCGTCATGGATGACGCGACGGTATCGTTATACATCGCGGCGATGATCCTGCTAAGACTTCAGAGCGTTCGCTAAGCGGTGTCAGAGTACGAGAACTTTTCCACTTCCACGTGTCGACGAGCGGCGCCGCGGCGTGTTTCACTCCACCGCGTCTTAAGACATACTTTAAAATGATATCCGCACTTTGATCCTCCGCCCTGCGCTCTATCATACCCAATACGCGGCTCGTCGAACTCGCCCTCTTTCTCGATCGGCCGCATCCCCAAGACACGAGTTTTATAAGCGTCTTCTTTTTTCTTCGGCAAACAATCTTTCGTAAAGTCTTTCCTTCTTCGTTCCCTCCTTCTCAACTTTTCATGAAGAAAATGGCACGGTATCGAGGGAGCACCTGTTGGTTGACAACGAGGGAAAATTGCACGTCGACAGAATAGTAGAATTATTAATTGAAGACAATAAGAAAGACTAATTATATGTATATAGTGATAGTTTACGAGTCATCGATCAAATTGTTTCGAAATACATTGACGTACTGCTTTTACATTATTATATGTGCTGTTAACGCAAAGTATCGTCACGCGCTATTCACGCGCAAAGACTTAAGCCGGCAGCAGCATCGCAAGCCGCTCCGCGTATCACCGCATTACCTATTAAAATGCGATCGCTACAAGTGCTAGAAGAAAGAAAAACGTCGTTCGTTTTTCATTAATTTTCCCTTAAATTATTATAATAGAAAATTTAGATTTTCGTATTGATCCGGCGAACGAGGAGTTAAAATCAGCTCAATTATTATATAAATATCAAGCTCAATTATTATATAAATATGACGTAATCGGGACAAATTTAAAAATATTTCGTATCATTTATTTAAAGCAAAGTTTCTCTTAATTCTACGCCGCAAAGTTCGATCCTTTGTCACAGTTTTCAGAATTCAATCTAACTTTAGAGTCAAGATAAGTATACAAAGACTAAGATTTCGCAGAGAGTTTCTTTAACAGAGAAAAAAGAAACGTCGATTTCTCATTGGTGCATGTCTCGGGTATTTTGTTAGACAGTTTTAAAATCTTACACTATTTACAATGCGCCGAAAGCGCGTTTGTTCGCCGTTCTCGTTGCAACCGTCGATTCAGTGATTTTTTCCATGACCACTGACACACGCGTGTACTCCGCGCTGTATATTTTTTTCTATATCGAAGAGCTTTTTTCCAGCGACCTGTCGCACACCGGTTGGTCGTCGCGTTAAGCTTCCCGCATATTTATCCGCGGACCTTTTTATATCGAGCAGCCCGCCTGTGCAGCTCTGGCGCTTCCCACGACGCGGTTAATGAAAAACTAACATTCCACGAGAATAAGGTGATACCGAATAACCGTGCTAAAAGCTTGTCTTTCGCTCGCGGGGAGAGCGGTGCGTTTATGCACCCGCGCTAATCTCGTCGTATGCGAGAGACATTGCAACGAGATATACACAGTCGTATTCTTTTTAGAATTTACGCGTCCGCGTGTACGTGCGCGAATTGTGGCAAGTCCGGGTTTTTCCCCGTCTCTTTCTTCCCCTTACTTGTCACTCGCGTAATTATTATCTCAGTGAGAAAGATACGATGTGTCATGCTGTAACGTTGACATTGCAATTAAACGTATTATAGCTGTAAATAGGACGGTAAACGAGCGCGCCCGTTTTTATAATTTATGACGGCTGCTCTCTTCTCCGCGGGGAATCTTTAAGGGATAAACGATGTCGCAAAAACGCAGCTCTAATTAGACGGTGTCGGTAAACGAACAGGTTTGATGAACAGGACCGTCGTTAAAGAATGCAAGAGGGGAGAGAAGAGAAATTTTACGCGCTGCAAACGTCTCAACGTGAAATGTTATGGCGGAATATCTTCTCGCTGGAGATAAAACCATTATCGAATACGCGTTCACAAAGAATTGAGGGAATTTACAGATATCACTTGCCAGAGCTAACGATATGTTATCCCTAGCAATTTCTACAAGGGTCGCGCGTTGGAAAAACGGAATGAGTAAACAGTAACGTGCTTATAACGTTAATTGGCCGGCGTTCCACCCTAGTTGCGTTTACATACATCCTAATACTCCGCATCCGAAACGGAAAGGGACGAGGATTAAAGAGATTATGGGAAATATAAAGAATGCTCTGTGAAAAGATCGTTATGTTTAAACAAGTTCCCGATTAATGCAAGAACGTTTTTTAATTACTTTTTTATTATTAAGGTTTTTCTCCTACTTTCAGTTTTTTATAACTAGTTTTAATTAAGTTTAGATTTGTGTTGCGATATCTAGACAGAGCTGGAAAAGAATCGAAGAATTAGTTAAACTTTAGTTGAGTTTAATTAATGTTTGGCGGTAACAGTACCAACATAAGTAATGGAGATAGCGATGCATTATTCAATACTTGTCGCGATCGCTGTAAAAGTCGTTTAGTTTATATCTGTTTTTACGAACACAGAAGAGAGCTTGCTCCAGATGTCGCCCGACATGAATACTCGCCGAAGCTAAAATAAAAAGTTAATACATTGTCTGTCCGCGTTACTTTGTCATGTGGAAGCTTTTGATATCGCAACGGCAGTAATCGAGGAACGTCGAACACCTGGTTCTCACTTTCACCCTACTTGATGACGGGTAAACCGCGAACAAGCGAATGTAACGCTGAATTTTCTAACAGCGCTATAATAACAGTCGCGCGATTTTGCCGTAGCGTTAAATAAAGCATCGCACGTAAAAGTGTCACATGCGTTATTAATAAATGCCGAGCAGATAATACTGACTCACATGTCAACCTTAGACGCTCATCGTGGGGTCCAACAGACTCTATGTTTTTTTCATTTTGCTACAATTGTGGCATGGAATGAGATATTTATTTTTCAGAATATCATGATCTCACTCGTTCAATGTTTAATTATCTTTACTCTTAAATATTGTTAAGTTTCGACGAAAATATATACGCTAAGTCTGTTGGATTAATTGAAAAAATCAAGAAATTGGAGGCGGCTAAACGTGATGGGGTCTATTAGATTCCAGTGTGCGCTTTGATTGTATCACGGGATATGGATATCTAGGGTTAACAAAGGGTTCCCTTTGGTTCGGAGCCCTTTGGCTTTGTACTTTGCAGGATCGTAATACTGGGGCATCGTGAATTAATCTTCACGATTGCACTCTATTGTCTTATCTGCACAGAACGATGTCGAATGCGAAACGCTGATTTCGATCTTTCCATGGTTCAACTACGTGCATCGAACCAAGATCGGCATTGTTTTGGAAAATTGCCAATATTATTAGGACAAAGAGAGAGCACACTTTTCAATTAATATTTATATGACATTTAGAAAAATACGTAATTGTACATTGAATAATTTCAAGAAAATGGATACATAATTTTATTAAGAACATACATGTACATAATGTATAAGTTTTTTAACAAGATATCTCTGTATCCATTAGAAATATTTAAAAATTTAAAGGAAATTAAGCAAAATAAAAAAAATTATAATATTGTTACTTAGCAGAAAATTGTTATTCTTCTATTTTTATTTCAATAAGTATTACTTCAAATTTTCGATCCATGTAAACTAATTTTTTTTTCATGTTTATAGTATCTCTGAAATTATAATGACTAAATTTTCTCGAGAATATTATATTTTGTAAAACAGTTTTAAAACGTTGCCGGTCTTAGGAACGCGGAAAATAACCTCCTAGGCATTGCGAACAAAAGCCGATTCCCTCGTATCTGCATGTGCCCTCGTAGTTATACATGTATTCACATACAAGATTACTCTCCGACATGGATAGGTGCGCGTGCATTGTGTGCGCTACATCTCCATTCTCTATAGAGACACTCTTTGATCGGACTGCTTGGCTACGAGGAAGATGAGGGACTGATTACAACCACACTAGGCGAATGGTGGATGAACGAAAAGGAGGGAACAGAAGACTTTGAGTCGCCGCTATAAAAGAGCAGCAGAAAACAATTGTATACCGAGCATGCGTGGATATGTGTGGGTGGAAAATCGAAAACTCAAACGCGAACATTGCCTCGCGTGTGCGAGCGATCTTCGTGAGAATTTAGCGAGAGATATAGGATAGGTTTTCCGTTGAGGTACAGTGCATCAAAATAATTGGACAACAGATTCTGAACCCGGTGAATCTGGTGAGTTCAACTTGTTAAAAGCTTGAAATATCGAACGTAATTTGATGTGCGTGAGGCGCATCATGATGTCGTCACATTTATCGTTTTAGAAAACTCTACATTTATTTGAACATATCAGCGTTTACAACATCCATATATAAAAGTTAGTAAATGTGTAATAAATGGAAATGTCACAGAAAGAAAGGACATAGTGCAAAATTTACGTGAGAAACGCATTTTATATTGCATATAATTAAAATAATTAATTAATTGTTTAGTCGTCTGCAAAAAATTGCCGCCGTAGTTGTAATGTAAATGTGATCTCGAAATAATTCCTTTTTACGTTTTAATAGAACGAGCGTGTGTTGCTAAAAGGATTACTCGTTTGGAAAAATGCGTAACGAAACGATTCGTGTGTAATGAGCTCGTTCGCCGTTACATTTGTTCTGAGTGATGTACCGTTAAGGCAACATTATGCGAAACACTGGAGGATTCTAATGCCTCCCGGTATAAAGAACATAGATGCCAGTGACACGCATCCATAACCATGTGTGCGTGAAAGGGGCCCTTCTGTATATCCTGCAGGAGCGGAATCAAGAATGGTACAGTCGCAACCAATAGTGAGAAAGTACCTATCTTTGATATGTAAATTTTGTCGGTATAAAATGTATTTTGATGACGAGAATGTATTATGCAAAATGTATCTCAGTGTCAAATTATAGTAACAGATTGCAAATGTCCATTCAATGACATCAAAGAAACAAAATTAATTAAACGTGCAATGAAATTTTTTACGAATATATTTTCGATTAAATCGATAAGGTTAAACTATCATAAACTTTCGAGATATTGGATTTATTACTTTCTAAACTTATGTTTCAAAATATTACGCAAGTTTATACCACGGTACATGGATACATTCCATTATCCTCGTAAACTTGTTACGCTTACTCATGCGAAGTTTGCAAATTTTACATGTTCCGTTTTTCGAACAACTTTAAAATCGTGTTTAAAAGAGACTTAACGTATTATGACGCTTATCGCTTGGATAATGCGATCACGAAATTTCCATCGAGGACTGTACGATGTATGATTCTCCACAGACTGCCTGTGCGCGACAGCTGAGCTCTGCCTCGGTCACGGCTCGCTCCATTTCAAACTCTTTTTGACCCCCGTGCGAGTCCTCCTCCTGGAAAAGCCTGAAGCACGCGGCGTGCTCAAACGAATGGGCTCCCATGGGAACGTGGTTTATTGCGTCCAAATCGCGCGCAAGTGTTTTGTGATTTAAACAAACAGCGCGTGTGTTCGAGACCGATGAATGGTCTCGGAACCGAGAAGCTTACCTGAATTGCTTGCCGAATTTTGAGGGGATGTTTGACGAATCATAGGTGCTTGCAAGTTCACAGATTACTGGCCTTAAATAACGGATGACGAGGGCGAGAAAGAAGCTGACTTTGCTTATTTTACATAAAGTTCGCGAAAGATATGTCGAAATATTTAACGTTGATTCTTAATTTATGCAATTCGACGGCGATGGTGGCGGTGGCGGCGGGGATCGAATTGTATATTCCCATGCACGTTGCTAACGCTCGTAGGACTTTAAAACATGTGCCACACTTGTGATATATCGTATAGCCGATACATAAATGTGTAAAACTCGACTCGGTGCTATACCTTCCAATAATCGGACTTTCTGCCGTGAAATGCGCGTGCAGCCGATCGCACCCTGTTGCTTTTAACGGATTAAATGGAATACACGATATATTCCATCTTCACTGTATCAAATTTGGATGAGATACTTTTTGTTAAGAATTAGAAATCGAATCATATTAACAAATATTTCGAAATTAATGTAATTACGAAAATATTTTACATTAAAAATTAAACGATTGTCGCCGCGCTGAACTTACTGATATATAAAAATGTTATTTTCTATTAGTATACAATTTTATAATTTAATGTTTCTTCGTTGGTCATTCTCTTGCACGCATTTATACCGTATATTTCCATGGCAGGTATGATTTTAAATTGCCTTGCAAGCTTACAAATTTCTCATGAGATACTTTTCTTAGCAATGTATGTCGTAGCTTGTCACGCTGTAACTCAGGAAAATACTATTATGGATACAATTACGCGCTAACACGGGTGTTAATGAATGCGAACGGCAGCGGTCAATGCCGCGTCGACGTGTCAGTACAGGACCAAAACCTAATCACGCACGTTCGCGGAATTACATTCGGCTTACAGACAACTGCGTTAAATGGAAATTGCAGGCTACCGAAACTAGCAATCGCGATTGGGCCATTGTTTCGATTGCGTACAGGCATTTTGGGTAACTGCGCTCGCTTGCGAGCAGCGAGAACCAATGCATCATGAATTGCTGTTATGGTCGCAGATACTGGATCGTAGCGAAATAGTTTTCGCGTCTGTCGATTAAGCTATTTAGATATCGTTCATTGATACCGTCGTCCCGACGTTCCCGTCACTCCACCGATTGAACGAGCCCGCGAACGAAAAGTAAGGCATCATCGCGAGGCAGCACAACCGCGCGATATTTTTACCGTGCCGGACAGCGGTTCGTTAACACCCGTTCGTTCGACGGATGTTTAGATTTACGAGCCGGCGCCCATGTTCGCGAATCGTTCATAAATCATGAAAATGAAATCGATTGAATCTATCTTTCGGACGTGCATTCCGTGTATCAATGTTGCAACGCAGTCGGCAGTCTTCGAACTCAGTCACTTTTTACAGTTTTACATCATGTGTAACAAAATTTACGGCATATTATTAATTACAATTAATATTTTCTATACAATGATAATCAGTGGACATGTCCCAAGATTTTTTTATGTTACTTCATTGCGAACGAGACAAAGAGAATTCATAAGTGATTTCGTTTAATATTGATTTAATGACTCATTGCTTAAATTAAGTTAATAGTTTAGCTCAATGTAGCAAAAATTTGTTTACACGATTATTAATTGTTGAGTTGTTAAAAGGATGAACGAGAGATTCATTGGTGGGGGAGGCATTGATAAAGTCATTTACCTTCAGCGTGAAATTAATTCTCACGTTGGGTCGCCGACATCAGTATGGCGGAGCTCGCAAAGACCGTTGAGCAGATTCTGGCATCGGTTAGGTTCGTTGACAAATTGTCCATTGTATCGTTCTGCGGTGCACGACGATTGGAAGCCTGCGTGTTAGTCGCGTTTACACGCGAAATTCCGGATGCGACTATCTCGTCGAAACACAAAAGCGCGATGTTGCCAATAGAATTGCACCAGGATGGGTTTAAAGAGAGAGGGTTGTCGATACAGGATACCGCGAGCAGATAGCTCAATAAGTTTCTGATTGTAATTCCATAGATCTATTATAATATATGTGAAAATTATTATATATATTAACAATGTCGTTTCCGTTTATGAAAGCATGTTTGCGAAACGAAGCTAAACGATTTTTTCTCCCACTATGCGTTTACGATATTTCTGTTCGTTAAATGTAATTGTTCCTAAAAAATTCTGTCAATATTCATCCATGATTAACGATAATATATACCATCGTTAGCTGCGCGGTGATGAATAATGAACTTTAATCTTCCGCGCTTTTGTTTGTACATTAATGCAGTGATGTTGTAGCTTTCAATGACCATAAATAATTTTGATAAAGATACAGCTGATGTCACAAAAAACTTTTATGGATAAAATTTAGTTGAATTTTATTTAATTGAAAAATTGAGGATGAGTGGTCGATTTCCTAAAATAATAAGACCATTATTTTAGGAAATTTGTGAAATGTACTTTTATTTATAGACAAGTAAATATCCATTTGCAAATGGAATCAAAATTCTTTTATCTATATATAATTTTTAAGATATATCGTAACGCGAATTTAATTTGTTATTCGTACATGTTTTAAAATAGTATTTACATTTAGTCTTTAAATAATCTATTCTTAATTATTCATTTTATAGAAATATGCGGTGTCTTTTTTAATCGAAAGACTTGATAAATCGATGCAATATCACTACTGTTTCCATCTCCGAAAAGATCACGTACATATCTTCACATTCCATTTTTTTATAAATGGAAATTAGGTAATTTTTTTCTTCAAAGCTCTGCTTTTATCTTAATTAAACGTCATTACGCGAGCGTAACTACCGAACCGCCGGTGGACCCGCGAATGTCGCATTGCTTTTTTTTTCTCCTCATGCTCTGAAGTCATATTACCGTTTCGTTGGTCTCGGTGAGGAAAGGTTGCATTAGAAACTTCGTGTATACCGCGTGGCAGTAGCCGTTGCTGCTTTAGTGTTACACACAGTGTTGCATTCCTTTTGTCATAAAATTAGTTACGTGACGCTCGTTTACATATGTTAATCGCGTAGCGCATTACTGGACACCCGACAGTCGACTAAATTATACAACGAATTTTTCATCAGATATAAAAATGTTATTTTCATTATAACAAATAATTTGAGTTATTTTACACTATCGCTTGATCAATTATTCCATTCCGATGGTTATTCGCAGGATTGCAATTCGCGATGGAGACAGTTTCGAACGACTTCTTTGAAGAATTATTTTAATTTCACAAGATCGCCGGCGGGTACACGGTGTCTCGCGGGGAAAAAGGCTCCAGAATCTGGAATTGAAATTTACACCGTTATGAATCATTGCCGTGGAAAATGTATGACTCACTCGGCGCGATAATATACCGCCATCGTATTAGACACGAAAGGCGAACCTCAAAAGGTCTCCCCGTAACGTACGGTACCGTACGGACTCCCCGAAGTGCTAATACTCGTAGATATATATCAGCGTCTTCGCAATCGCTGACCTTTCGTAAATTTTGTCCTCGATTACGGCAAGGGCCTATCTTGCCGGGAGAACGAGCGTTACCCTTCTCTTTTTTTTATAGTTGCGCCCAAGAAACCCGCTATAAATAACGCAGCGATCTCGAACCGGATTGCGTTTGCGTTCGACGAAAATTTCTATTTTATAATAGCGATAATTTATCATATATATATATCAGTTTGGCTACCGCGTGATGGAAAACAATTGCAAAAAAATCAGAAATCGAAATTGATAACTCCTTTTTCTCGTTCTTCGTTTGATGTCTTTCCTTCCTCGTCGTCCCCTTGCCGACTGCGTGTAAGAAGCTCACTTCTCTTTGGCTTTAACGACTGTTTTCTGACTCTGACGATCCAACTTTCTGCATCACTTTCCGCTGTCCATCGCAGAGCACCCCCCTTACTCTTTCGTTGACAGTCGAGCGAAATACCTTTTCCTTAATGATTTACGGACGCGAATAGCGCATGATGTTCTATGTACAGAAACAAATGTGGGCACAAGAGTATCACACGACCACTGTGTGTTTTCTCTACCAAAGTTTTTATGCGAAACTTTGTGTCCAGGAGAAACTTTGTAAAAATTTATTATTTGTGTATTTCGCAAGCTTTTTAATTTTTAACGCTTTAGACGTTTTAATAATTAAGCAATTTTTATTTAGGAAAAAATATATATACGAGACAAAATAATAAATATGCTACAAGGATATATTTAAAAATAGATTTATTTACGCTTTTATTTTATAAAAATTGCTGTTACTTTTAACTTTTGTTAAGAATATTTCCTCTTTTTCGTTGATACAGTCTAACATTGCGTTCGGGATTATATAATAATATTAACGATTTTTCAAAAATATTTTTCATGGAATTAGGACAAAAGAAACGTAATAATAACCTTATAGCATTATACTACAGCTCGGCAATTTAATTAGTCTCAATTTCCTTCTTAAAAAGTCAAACGAATATCCTTTCCAAAAATCTCTATCTCTTTCTCTCTCTGCCCCCCCCCTCTCTCTCGAAGAAGAAGAAGAAGAAGAAGAAGAAAGATTGACAAATCTCACAAATCAAGTTTGCATTTTACTTTAACTATATTAATTCTTAAAAAGTAATTTTATTGTTTGACTTAAAATGTGGAATGTGCAGATTGATCAGACTCTAATTTGAGCATATGTATATTAAGCAAATCAAACACATCACAGACTGTATGCAATTACAAAAATTTTAGATATTTCGGATTACTGAATTCTCCCCTATTTATCGTCATCGTACATCCATCACGCGTTTACGATAATATCGACGTATATCGTCGATTATGCTAACAGCAGGCAGCTCGCGGCGCATTGAGCACGCTTTCGCGCTTTATCTTCCATTAATCATCTCATCTCTCCGCTGCGAAACGCACTCGCCCGATAATGCTGCCCGAATTAAATTCGACGGGGCTTTAAGTGCCGACCATTCAAACAAGCCTGCCGCGAGATCGGCGGATATCGAAATGCGTAACGTAACGCACGCCGTTGAATTCCCGCTTGCCGGAGAAAACGGGGGATCTACGTTTCGGGCAAATCGCGAGCACACATATATATATATATACATACATACATATGATGCAAGTACGGTCGATGCAACGTTACTGCGGTCTCGTGCGCGAGGCGGTGTAGCTCTGCGGTGCGTCCGTTGCGATATATCGGATATCCGGCCGCTAACGTTCGATAGATTTGCAGGCGCTGCGGCGCTGTAAAGTGTCCGCCGCTAATTAAACGTCGCCACGCTGCTCGCCCCTACCAATGCGATGCATACATATTTGCCAATGCGCTACGCGATAGTACATTTTTCCAATGGCAGCCACATGCTGCTATTCATTCGCGTTGTTTTCGATTGTACGATAATGAGCACGCGCGAATGATCGCCACGTGTAAGCTTATTTATAGTCCGCGCGTTGAATTCGCGCGAATGAATCGCTTTCATTGAAAGAGACGGTAACGTATTTGTCTCTAATTTGTAAACTGCAACATTAAATGGAAAAGCGTCGGTGTTACTAGGGTCGGTGAGCAATCGGTGATTTCTCTCCTTCCTTGAAGCAGAAAGTTTCAATGTTTGATTTTGTTATCTTTAAAGTCTTCGATATTATAACTACACGGAGAAAATTTTATATTAAAAATTACTATGTATGGCAGTAGCCGTGGACCATTGCTGGAATTATAAAAATTTTTCACTATGTTATTATATTAATAATTATTAAACTCATTAGTGAAAAACATAGTAAAAATTTTTATAATTCCAGCAATGGTCCACGGCTACTGCCATACATAGTAATTTTTAATGTAAAATTTTCTCCGTGTACGATTAGCTTGCGATTTTCTTTGTTGATATTGCGTTTTTATAATGCACGCATGCAGTACAATTTTGGTCTCCCCGTTCCTTTGGTAAGTGCTCCCCTCGATATGCGTGAACGAAGGGGAAAGAGTTAGATAGAGGGGAGTATGGGCGAGCGACGACTTCTCCCCTAAATCAAAGAGCGGAACACTACTTCGGCGGGCGGCCGAGTTAAATGCAGTTTCCGTTTCGATTCTCGATACACCGCCTCGTGCATAACGAAGGGCTAAGAAAGCGGTCGCGTATAGTCGTAATGAAGGGAAAAGGGAGGTAGTATAGGGGGAGAAGAGCAGACGCTTATGCCGAAATCCAAAGCGATTGGTGCAATAAGCGAAACAATAGTGCTTACGAACACGCCAACTTCGCACGCCCTACAACTTCCTCTCTCTCTCTCTCCCACCCCGTTCGCTTGGCCCGACTTCCTTATCTTTACCGGTACCGGAGTTATTTAAACTCCCGTATCTCTGCCAGTCCACCCCCTCGCAATTCCGCCCGTCTCCTTCCGCCCTCTCGGTGTTCCGAGTCGTTTCTATGAGCGAGCAAGCGGCGCGGCGGTTAGAGCACGACACTCGTTAGTTTCGAACGGCGGTTCCAATCCCCTCATCTAAGCAACGGCTAATGATTATGGTTGGCCGCGCTAAGTCGCGACTGCCTGTAATGTTTGCTTCTGCTACGAAAAAGAGAGAGAGAGAAGAAGAAAGAAAGTAAGTTCTCCTTCTATATAATATGTGGTGCCGTGTGAGAGAGAGAGAGAGAATAACGAGCGGTACGCGAGAAACTATGCATTGTGCGTATTCTGTGATAAGGACGATATTTCCTTCGCTACCCAGATCGCTCGCTGGAACTGTCGTGCGTTGAATTCCCCTCAGCACCAGTTAAGTCTGAGTTTTGACTGCTGATCGCTGGATGAGTTCTGCGTGCGTTTATCCAAGAACTCATGCTCTCCGCGTCAGCCGGAGCTAGCATCTGGAGAGGCCACTTCGCGTGCTATTTCCCTTAGTGGCCTTTGCACCCTTCAGTGCTGAGCTCACGTGATAGAAAACTGAGTCAGGCCGGAGCGTTCTGGATAGCAGGTACCTGGTAATGTCGCTGTACATCTTTCTCTCTCGCCCGTAACCGACGTGTAATGATTCTATCGAATTTACGATTTTTACATTTGTTGTCCCTCCTTCCTTCCCAATTCCTAAACTATACTCCTCGACCGATCAGGTCTCTGCGTCTCGGAATACTACCTTCCTCTGTTTCGATTACAATATGAATATGAAATGGTTATTTTGTTTCTTAACCCTAGCTTCCCACACTTCAAATTTTTACGCGCTTCCTACACTGAGGTACAGGCTACCCCAGTCGAATATTAGGCTAAAAATATAAGAAAAAATCAACTGATTTTAAGTAATTTTTTTTTCCATCAATACGCCACATATCAAGAAATATGCCTATGCATAGAAAAATATGAAAAAGACCAAGAAAAAGACAGTAGTTTCGCTTGTAAGAGAAGTTATACATTTCAAAATCGCAAACTAGAGAATTTTACCTAGGGTTACAGGAACCCCAGTGTGGGAAGCTAGAGTTAAATGAAAGAAAGAGAGGAAGAATACTGTTAATCGGATAATTGAATGTTCAGTAAAAGTTTCTCTGCATTTTAGTTTTGGGGGATAAATTTTTTATGTATAGAGAAATAATCTTTCTAAAAATTGTAGTGTTAGATCTCAGGAAGCTATCCAACTCCATTGGTCGCGGAATTCAGAGACGGATTATCGCGTTTGTTAATGCGCCGCGTTCTACCGTGTCGTTGGCACCCCGGTATACATGTATAATACGCCAGTTTACGACGTGTTTATTAGAGCTTGTGGAGCGCAGCTCGCGCGCATTGCAATACCAGCTCGTCCCATAAGCTGACAATTGCCGTGGCGGCAGGTGACAACCGGTCATCGCGCGGTTCTACCGACGATGAGAGCCGCGTGCCGCCGCGCTTCGTCCCGCGTACATCCAGCATCCTCCGAAAGCGCGTATCCGTATATGACGAAATTTATGGCGTTATCCGTCACACGCAACGCGCGGTCGGCTCGCTAATTTTGAATCCGATTCTCGAATTAGCATGCTCTCGTCACCGAAGATAATTCGACCCATCGAAGAAATTTCATTCGAAACTGCGATATTTCGTATGGAGACATTTTGTATAGGTATATTAAATTTCACATTTGGGATTATATTCGCGATAATAGAAGCAGATATAGAAAGCTTCGAAGATTTTATATTATTGGTGACGGAGTTCTTACACTTCCAACGTTTGCTTTCCATCCAACGAAAATTTCCCGAGCGTACGAGCGTTTCGCTAGAGCGAGCAATGTTGACGACGAAGTTGGCGAAGACGTCAACGAGAGGCGACCATGCGAGCGTTTGCTATAGGATCGCGGTTGCTCCTTTTGTCACTTTCGAGGGTCCTTAACAACGCTGTAACCCTCTATTCCGCGTCGTTTTGCGAAATTCACAGCAACGACGACGAGCGTACCGTAACGCTGCCCGGTGACGATAAAGTCGCATTAAACTATCGATTTTTCCGACGAGCTGAGCGACGACGACCAATGGCGCGCACACTTTCCGTAGTTTAACGGAAATCGAAGGTGAAGGATAATGGAAGGGAAGCAACTAGTCGTCGTCCACGAATTGCACCGCGCTCTCGGGTTTCCTACCTCCGTTTAATGGCGGGGCTTCCACGCTTCTTTCCGTGAGAAATTGAAATCCACGATGCTCGATCTTGGGGTCGGGAGGACGGCGGCGGCGATTCGCGTTACTGCACCTATCCTACGTAATTCCGGCGCTTCTTCTTTCACTTAAACCGATCTCGGTCGGGGGCGTTCGTGAATTCAGGTCGACGAACGATGGGTTCAGGCCGCCGCCGCCACCGCCGCCGTTTTAAAAGGATGCGAAACCGTTTGTTCTCACCGAAGGTTGATGCCTTCATTAGAATGTACGATGAGGCCGAATAGCAGAACGGAAGAATTGCGCGCAATTACTGAGAATCTTTACGGAGCTATTTCTCACGGAATAGAATGAGAAGCGATGAAACGTATCGAGAAAATATATTTCGATCTATATGTTTTTTTTTCGTTCATGAAGGTTTGCCGATATTTTTTCTATACTGACGTTTCCTCGTTACCAATATTTCTTTTTTTATTGCTCCACTTGCAATTTTTGCGCAGTATGCTGGACTGTAATTCGAATTTGAAAATTTTTACACCAAATTGAAACAAAAAGAAAAAACATCTTTACAGTCAATTTAAAAAAATATCCCGTAATTTGAAACGAGAATTACTGGTGTACCACAGCAATAGAACATTTTAAAACTGTACACATGCTACAAAATTTTTTGAATGGCTAGAGACCACGTTGAAAGAGGAAAACAATTTGCGCAGTATGTTTTTACATGTTTTGTTCTGTTCTGGAAACTGCATTTTTCCACTATTGCTGCTACTAGTCTTATTTAATTTGATTATAAAAACTGAGAAATAATTTTTTTGACTGATTTTTTAAATGCATTTTCATCTTGGCAAACGTACAAAAAGCAGTTTGTTGATGTAGTTGGTAAAAATTAACTTTTCTAACATTGCCGGCACGTATTTCATGACATTTCAACGTAGACAAGCGTAACGGCTTATGCTTCTCATCGTTTTGATTGGATCGGATTTCGCTGCGAGCGATCCTTGAGGGTGTATATTTGTAGAAAATTACGCGCGGCCGCCCGTTCCTTTCGTATCGCGGTCGACGTTAAGTCTGCTAGAAATAAATGCAAATGAAGCCGCTGTTGGCGGTCTTGTTACCCGTTAAAGGGTCGTACGTCGGTTACGCCACCGCGGGCCGGAGGAGTGTTCGCGGAAATAGCAAATCTGCACTTCTTGGCACTGTGTGCGGCGTTTCTGGCTTCATCCCTACCTTCATTCGCCGTCCATGGTACAAGCGTGCGTACAACGCGCAGTGGATTAGCGAGCGAATCGTGCTGGATCGTTCCGAGAACACGGCGCGTACTTCAACACGGCTTCGTGCCGAGTCGCAATTAAATTACGCGAAGCCATTAACCATTTACGACAGTGCGAAGAAACCGATTTCGCAGACGAATGGACGAATTTCGCGTACAACGGACCGCGTGTCTTCGGAATTCGTTTCGACATCCGCAGTTCCGAGCGAGCTGAAACCGAAATTGACGGTCGACCGCAAGCGAAGCATACAAGTTCGTTCGACCTAAGTGCGAGCTCGCTGGAAAGTTTGCAGCAGCTTCGCGTAAACGGCACCGCGTTTCCGTCTGCTGCTATTATCGCGCGTGTTATCCGGCTACACGGCGCGGCGGATGATCCGGCGTAAAACATCCGCCGCTTTTGTCGAAAACTCGGAATCGCGCGTGGGACGATCGCGCAGAATTACACCTAACGAAATTGACACAGATTTCAGAACGGCCGGCATCTCGTCAGGACAGTGGTGACCAGATTGCCTTTCTCGTATCGAACATTACAACTCGATAACCTAAATGTACGCGCGGTTGCGTTAGTCCGTATCCTATTGGATAGGTATAGCTGCGCCGGACGCAGTTTCCCTGTTCAGAAGCTGAGCTGCACGGCGTGCAATGTCCGATCCAATCTGCGTGTGTATGGGCTACGGCCAACGGACGCCAACCAGGTCTAACCATCCTAGTGTACGTAGTATCGCTATTCCCTTCGATCTACATGTACGCATCGGCAGCGCAAAGCCCAATGTAACTAGCACGCGTGTGGATACAGCCGACCGAGAACGCTGTGTTCAGCGGCACAGGATGGTTGGCCCGGAAGCCTTGCCAAAGGCGACAAGGGATGTCCACTGCCCAAATTGCTACCCTTGCTTACATAAGCTACTTTTTCGACCTTGAAACTGACGCAGAATGCGGAGAATTTATTCGCTGTTTCTTGATACTTTTACGCTCGTATATCAATCTTTGAGCTTCTTTCAGCGTCTACACTGAAAAAAATTCTTGGTAAACTTGTGAGATGCATTTAGTAATACTTTTTTTTGAAGTATTTGATTATTATTACCGATTATAATAATAATAACAAAACGTTTTGTATAATAATTATAAACGTTTGTAATAATTATAAAAGAGCAAATTTTGTTTAATTGAGCCAACTAAATTATGTAATACTTATTATACGTTTAGTTGAAACTATTTCACCAAGGTGCTTGGTAACATTAACCTAGCCTGGATTTTTATAACTAAGCCTTTCTTTCAGTGTAGAAAAATATATATATATCTTAATATATGTATATTTCCTTCTCTTATATACAAAACTTCTTTAGTAAACTTCTTTAGTAAAAGAAGGAAGTATTTTTAGAAAATATAATTATGCGATTACTAAGAATGAATTTTTGAGCAAGCATTGAGTAGATACTTTTAAGAAAATTATATAATTTATAAAAAAAATTAATTTTTTTACAATGTGATAGAACCGTTACCGTCCAAACATTAGATCATTGTATACTATTTTCAAATAGAATAGATATTTATATCTATTGTGATATCTTTCTTTTGAGGGAAATCGTGTGTGCAGTCAGTTTCGTTTTCAATCGAGACGATTTGAGTCAAACAAAATGGTTATGGATAGTGTGACTGCTCTGCAGTATATCGGATGAAATGTTTGATTAGTTTCATTCGTTGGGCAAATGTCAAAGCTGCAAAGTTCTTCCAAACGGTGTTTGGTAAATCGATCTCGCGAATACTACGGACGAAGGATTTTTAACAACGTAGCTGTGTGATTTGCGCCCGGGCGTTTGTTTTCGGTATCGTTGAATCACGTTGTCGAAACTCCGATTTATTGTCCATGAATTTTCCGTTGGTGATTCAAGAAATGTGAGATTTACGATTACATCCTGAAAATGACCGCACTAGCGAGTAAAGTTGTACAGCAGTATGCAATAAATTGTATTAATCAATTGCATTGTTTGGAGAAACAAATGACGTTTGAAGATGCATCATTTTTCCTTAATTGAATTCGCGTGTCGTGATACCTTCATTTTTACATAAAGTTCAACACGAGATCAGATTGCTAGAGTCTGAGGCTGTTAATATTGTATTTTGTGTTGTAAAATATGACCTTTCCTCACATTATGTGGATAATATGCTACAGACACCGATATTATATTTAGCTCGCTAAACTCATATCGGCCAGTCACGAGATTAATTATATTGTAAACCGAGCCAACTGCAGTTCGCGAACTCGCGGACTCGTTTCCGTATTTGATATGATTCCGAAGTAATACGAATCCGGGCACCGGGTGAAGTCTCGTTGTTGAATCTAGGGTAGCAATGGGAATAGTTCGTAACATTATAAGCTTTTGTTGGATGGCGTGAACTGTGAGCTAAACGCTTCTAACTCCTGTTACTAGTAACTAGTAATTAAGCGAGGCGCTGCTGTGTGAAACGACCCACCTACCTGCCTCTGTCCCTCGCACCTTTCTGCCATCCCGAAGGTTGCGGCGCGAAACACCCGTGTGCCTTATCCGTGATATAAATCGGTGAAAATAGCGTACAAGAAATCTATAACATTTCCAATTATGGAGTAAAATCTCTAATTTCAATTTTAAACTTTATAGGCAATCCAATCGGGACATATTCTAACAATCGTTATTCCTATAATTTTTTTTTAAACAATATTTGGAAATCACTGAATATTTATCTCACTAATTTTTAGTATCAAGTCTTTAAAAGCATTCAGTATTTTTGGTGCAATAATTACTTTTGTGTATAAAAACGAGAAAAGTATATTATTATAACTAAATAATTGTTATTTGCTCCGAGCAGCTCATTCGGAAAAAGATATACATTGAATTTTAATTGAAGCTCGTTCTCTCATGCGCGCGCGCGCGTACTGCGAGATTACTTTTTCACGCAATTACATACGCTTTTCATGCGATTCTATATTACGGACATTGGGTGTATAATATTTAGTGAAACATCTGAGTTGATATCTAGGTCATGGTATGTGTTGAATTTAATATGTTGAAATTTATTGATACAGTACTTATCGAATAACATACTTCAATTATTCAAGCTGTTAAAATTGTCGATATATAAAGGAGAAAGTTATACATTTTCTAATGAAATATTAAAGAACATTCATAGTTGATTTTTCTTTGGCAAAAAGTTGATTGGATACCATATTTTTGCCAGTTTTTAAAAATATTGCTTTAATTATCTTTGTAACTCTAGAGCTAAGCGCGCTCCCAACTTAAAATTACTATTTGAAATTAACCACAAAGTCAATTTTTTATAAGTCATGTAACACCGAGTCATTTTTATAATTCTAAAACTATCAATTTTTGAATGTTGAAACACATGATATTCTTTTTAATTTAGATTCTAGTATTTGCTGCATATCATTTTTGCTAAATTTGGTCTGTATTGGCTGTGTAATATAATTTTTAAAAAATTCAAATGTGATAACAGATCTTTCATATATGAAATGTAAATTGTAATATAATCCACGAGGTATAACGCTTACTAGCGCCGGTATTAATAACGCCTTAATTGGAAATTAGACTATGATATAAGCGTTCGACCTTCCTTTCCTCGAGCATGGGTCGCGCCATATATGGCGAAGTTAATTCCTTTAATTAATAATACAGCTTAGAGCGTAAAGACTGCAAAGCGACTAGCAAACGCTGAGTCGCTTTTATTCGTGTGCGTTTGGCGATATAAAATTAAAACTGTGTTAGAAATTATATATGTATATCTATAATACGCAAGTTCCCTTTTTTTCTTGCTTTTATGAGATACTATTTTAAAATTGTTTCTCGTCTAAATAAGCCTTTATAGTCGCTATTTTTCATTACGATGACCTAGATATCATACGATATCGTTAACGTATCAAAAAATGTAGTAATATATAAAATGACGTTATGGGATAACGGTTTTGAGCTATTTTTCATTGATAATGCTCCGTTGATAAGGATTAGTAAATATTGATACGTTTCTTTCTAAACGTATCTAGAATAAAACACATTTCGCAATAATCGAGGAGTACAGCGATTCCCTCGCGGATTGAAAGTCAGGATTTTACCGTTCGTTCGTACCGTATCCAATTCGGAATGATGTAAAGCCGTCTATTACGTGGCCTCCGCGAATCACGTGACGTTCGCAAATGCATGCAAGTCTTGGAAAACACGCAGTTCAGAACGCGAGCCTTATTCTGTCATAAGAATGATTTAGGCCATATTGATTAAGAAATTACGTGAACCTATTCCTATCGTGCCTTTAGATTGCCTATTCGCCACTTTTAAGCATCCAGCACGTCATATAACATATTATATATAAATTAATATCAGAATTGCAACATATAAAGCGTTCAGTTCACACAGAGCTCTGTAACCATTTTTAGATTGCTCTGGATCTTTTTTACATGTGATGGAAATGCATTAGCTATATATATATATATATATATATATATATATATATAACGAAATGAATTAATATATAAGTATCACGAGAGATGTCTAAACAGAAATAATCAAAGAGTTTCAAATCCGTGCATCCTGTTTCTACCGGAGTATTTAAAACGTCGATCGATTGCCTATGAGAGTCATACCGGGTGTGTTACTTTTTAAATTTAATTATGACGGTATTTCTAGTAATCCGTATATGTACTTTGCCTTCATTTTTGTTTATTATCGTATTTTCAAATGTTTCTATTCGGAAAAAAAGTCCTTAATATAAATAAATTTGCTTATTTTATCAATTTAAAATAATTCCTATAATTTAGTATAATTTATACAATTTAATTACACTCGAGCAATTTAATATTGAGTGGTAGAATATAAAAACACTGGCAATAATAGTTAATATATATTCGAATAATAATATATATATTAATATATACGTACTGTAATATGTATATATATAATACTGAGAATATTGAGATTTGTTATCTCTCATTCAATGTGGATTTTCGGAGCTCCTATCTCGGAGAAAGTACTTAATGAAAAAATACTTTATTATAGGTTTGAAAAGGTCTTGAGAAGGGCTATAAAAATATGCAATAGGGGGTTCCATTTAAAAAATTCAAGGTGACCTTGTCCTGACCTTGGCGACGCCACCCAAGATCAAACTGATATCATCAGTAAATAGATCTTTTTATACCCTACAACTTTTGTTTGGACAACTTTTTTGTACTTTTAATTTTCTACGAAATAATTACGCGTATCCACTTAAATCAGACATACTGTATATATTAGAACATATATGTTAGAATAATATATATTAGAAATCCAAACATTTGACCAATAGGCAACACGGTTTTTTAGCAATGTATCTCCCGAATCTCTGGCGAATTCTTTTCTCCGCAAAAGCTAGCGCGATTCCGAAAAAATCGTTTTCGATAGTACGAATGGGATTTTAAAAAATTTCGTGCAATTTCGCGTGGCGGCGCGTACGACGGTGCCCTCTCGACGACAAGGTGGCACGGGTAAAAGCGGAGCACCGACCACCGTGCCGCTCTGGACGGGAGGCGGGGATGAGGGTGTGAGGAGGGGTTGTGGATGGGTGGTGGATCTCCCGCCGCTCGCTTCACGGCGGATGGTTCACCGGACGCCCGTCGTCGGGGCGCTGCAGCCCGTCAGGACGTCAGTTCTCCATCGCATCGCGCCAGGGTTGGACCTGGATTCCACAGGCGCGCACACACACACATACGTGCAAACACACACGCACATCCACGCACGCACGCGCGCGCACCTCTGCGTGCGGGCACTCTTCGCGCGATTCCAGTGAACGGCGGGACTAGTCGCGCGACTATGAGTGAATCGCGCTCGTACACGTCTCGGCTAATTACTACTCGTCGATGATAATTGATAACGCGCGCGGCAATTAAACGCGACGTGTTCTCGCTCGTACGCTCGAGTGTTGGCGCCAAGTTCGCGCGAGTGTCAGCCGTCGGGACGCTGGCGGCTGCCGAGGGCCGAGGGTGAATAGTGACATATTCGAGGGGCGATTCGACCGATCGGTTGCGGGTCAAGTGTCGCGAGATAGGAGAGATATCGACGAGCATTTCGGAATTGTCAGGGAGGAGTGCGGACAGTACCGGGGAGACAGTAAACAGGATTACAAATAGTAGTGGGAGATAGTCGCGTGCGTGCGAGACAAGTAGTGACGGACCGTAACGGAGGAGGCAGTAGCGGCAGACGCGGTACAGTACAGTAGTCGCGCGGCAGACTGTACCGCCACCGGACTCTTGTCAGTGATAGCGGCTTGCGGTGGTCAGACCGGCCCGGCTGACAGGGGGCTTCGGTGGATCAGCTGGTACCGCGATCCATCGTGATATAAACGCACTGCCGGATCTATGTTGCGGCATGTATATCCGCGACAACAGCGAACATGCGAACACGCTTAATCCACGCACGTATGCGTAACCGTCGCGTCTCGCCCCCGACGAGGATTCAATTAAGCCTACCGCGAGGAAGGTCAAGTACGCTATGCGAGCGACGGGCTAGGGGGCCCGAGTTTTAATTAAAATTTGCCCGCGGGATTCCCATTATCGCGCGCGCGTCTCGTATTCGGGATTAATTAGCTGCGTTGTTGGGAACGACAGCAGCGGCGCCGCGGCGGCAGGGGCCAGGTGAAAGGGAGATACGGAAGGACGTGATCGCCGCTAGCTCATTGTGTATGTCATATATATAACATAACATCCGTGTGACAGTTTTGTGCGACGCGTCGCGTCGCGCCGCGAGCTTCCCGAGCCCGTTCTCGCCGTCATGAACGAGCTTCTTCTCGGGTCGCGTTGCGGCTGGTTCGGTTAGTGATCGTGACGATTTTAACGGCGGCACTTTGATTACGAATGCACCTTCGCGAGTGACAGATTGTGCGATCCCGTGAGGAGTTAAGAATCGTCCTTTGGAAGCTAGGGACAGCCAGAAAAAGCGGAAGTAGCAGGCGTCTTACACTTGACGCGCTTCCGGCGACGATGTCGAAGTAGGACGATCCTTTGGCGATTGGCGATAGGTAAGTGAAATCATAATTCGCGATTCCGTAAAGGGCTAATTCTTTGCGAACATAGTACATAATATTGAATACGTGCAATATCACGTGTACAACGTTTCCTTTCAAAATGGATTATTATCTTAAACGGTTGTTAGGTTCAACAAAACATGAATGTAAACTCTGATATAATTTATCGATAATAATAACATTAGGACCGAATTGTCAAATATAAATGAGAATAGGTCAAATGTCGGTCAACCGCGGATCTTGGTGCGTAATAATAATTTTTGTAAATTCCCTGTTCATGCGAACTGTGCGCCGCATATTCGTCGGTTTTGAAACACAATTCTTACATGAACCTGGAATTTAATAATTTTGATGCCAACAGGCATCTATAAGATCCCCCCTTCCCCAAAAACTGTAAAGAAATTATTGCGAAAAATAACACCTCAATCAAGATCCGCGGTTGACCGACATTTGGCCTATTCTCATTTATATTTGACAATTTCGTCCGTCCTAATCTTATTATTATTTAAAAATACGTCGCCTGAAACTTGACGTTTATTCAACATATATATCTGTTATTGCGAAGAATATCACCACATACCTCGATGGTCGAATTGGTAGGACGCCCGCACGGATTGATGGGAGATCCAGGTTCGAATCCTGGTTGAGGTGTTATTTTTCGCAATAATTTCTTTACAGTTTTTCGGGGAAAGGGGGATCTTATAGATGCCTGTTAGCATCAAAATTATTAAATTGCTCGTCAATTTAACATGTGAATTAATTCCGGGTTCGTGTAAGGACGAATATGCGGCGCGTAGTTCGCATAAACAGGGAATTCACAAAAATTATTATTACGCACCAAGATCCGCGGTTGACCGGCCTATTCTCATTTATATTTGATAATTTATCGAGCTGCTGCCAGTTTTCTTGAAACTGAATTTACGTGAGTTCCGAAATGGCTAATTCGCGTGATATTTGATCTGCCATTATCCACTGTAGCGTAATTAATATTAGTGTAATAGTATTAATACTCTACATCATCTCGTATTGTGTAGTGCTATTTGTCTAGTGCATTTAATTAGTTGTAAATTGTAATAATGTAACAATGCATCACACAATTGTGATCTACTAAATATGCTATTACATGATACTCAATATATTGTCGAGCTTTCCTCTGTTTTTCATCACATCGCAGCGTTAAAAGCTCCAGTGTGATATTTAGTTGTCAGCTCGCGCGGAGTATGTACGTTAGACTTATCAAATATTGGTTGCAGTTAATTATATCGATCAAAAACGCGCGGTCATAATTCCATTAATTTCAAGTAAGTAATTTGGATTTATTCGCGTCAAGTAAAGTACCATTTCATGATGTATAATATTTACGTATTGCAACAGAACTATAGACGTAATACGAAAAATGCAGAATTATTTTCTGCTGAAACATATAGAGATTGAGTTAGAATCGTAAAAATATAATTCGAAATAAATGAGACCGAATACGGTGCGATTAACAACAGCCGCTCGAATATTATATTCCTTGCGAATTTCACTGCGCATAGAATATACCGAAATTGAAAAAACGGTTGGTGCATACGTTTCAATCATGTTTTAAATGAAGCAGGAGTTTTTGTGGCTACTAATTCTAGCAGTATTATACTGTACGAATTTACAATTACAGTACGAATTGCTGGGATGTTTCCAGAAATTGTGTTTTGCGGAGTTATGTGAAAAGTTGCGTGGATCTTCGTATCACGTAGCGTAATCTTAATGCGTTTTTGGTGTCTAGAAAGGTGCGCGGTGCAACACCTAAGACAAAAGGGCCGAGATAACCGCAAATTGGTGTGCCTGTTATCTCTAGGCGCTGCGTTAATTATCTCCATTTTATAAGCACCCGCAGACGCTCGTAAGATAGCAAACAACGAGGTACCAGGACGTATCCGAGTATCTCATTTACGTAGCACAGAGATGTGGTGAGTTGTTTCGGAGTATGTTGACTTTGCATGAATAAACACCCGGCCATTTCGTTTCAGCGGCGAGCCCCGTTGCCGAAATTACATCACGGCATTACTCGGGAGCGATCCGAACTGAAATGCGCGTAACGAGCGTTTCTACTTTCGCCATGTACGCTTTCCGTGAAGCGGCTGTTCTTCTATGCTGCCAGATCTCCCCGCTACGATCGCGTACATTTTACCCCGTGGGTCTTTACACACTCTAGTCCATCAACGTACATCAGATAATCCCCGCAAAATACCCTTTCACGTAATACATTCGCATCCCGTGCGCGCGCTATGTTATTCAATCATACATTCGCGATACTCGGCCGTGCTTCCCTTCGGGTCTTATTAATAGCACTTACGCGCATTTACATTGAGCTATCACCGGCTGCCCGCTAGTTTGTCGCGAGATCGGTATCCTGCGCCTCCGTTTGGCCTCGCCAGTGTTCACGAATGATCGATCAACATCTCGTGCAGCCAAACGATAGCGATCCCGCCGTCGTTATTGCTCATATACCGGTAATGGTCGTGGTGGATGCCGGTTACGTGGCGGCCAATAATGTTCCCCGCGTGTCCGCATACCACAGGCTGTGCGAAGAGTGAAAAATGTGTTTGAACTGTGTAAATAAATGTTAGAGGGCCCGTCCGTCCGACGAAAGCGAACGCAAAGCTGGATCGTCCCGACGAGATACGAGCTGTCCCGTTCCGAAAAGCACTTGAAAAATAACGCTTCTGTGACACGTTGCTTGCACTAATTGTGAATATCACGACCGTTGTTTACCGCACACGTTTGGCCGGTCGGCAGATTACACTGGATGTTGGGCTGTTGGTCGATTTGGAAAAAGAGTGGAGGTGGGGGGGGGCTAATTTAACTTTTTGTGTTTTAATTTATGGAGATGAGATTCCTACCGTGGTGGAAATTCGCAAAGTTACGCGCGTCTAATACGCATAATCCTGTTGTTCGATACCATCGCCATGTATCGTGCGGCGCAGTGGCATTTGGCAATGATCGCGGTCGGCTCGTATTTTCCACAGATTAAATAGATCTCGTTGCGAATGATCAGTTGAGTGGAATTTAAACTTAATTATCTT
Organism: Aphaenogaster rudis; assembly: GCA_003063815.1. Taxonomy (NCBI): domain Eukaryota; kingdom Metazoa; phylum Arthropoda; class Insecta; order Hymenoptera; family Formicidae; genus Aphaenogaster; species Aphaenogaster rudis. The sequence goes on along the minus strand of NJRL01000024.1, from coordinate 672,846 downwards.
TCGCACGAAAGTACGTGTACTTCAAAAGAATATTTATTTTCAATGACCTGTATCGCTATTCCACTCAGTGATTCAAATAATTTGTACTCTTTATAATTAATTGTTCGCTACTCTCAGAATGCTGAGATATCATTTATTATTGATGCGAGAAAGTACGTTTTATAAAAGTTTGCTTTCTACCTTTATTTTTGAATGTCAATACTTTGTAATTTCTCTTAAAAATTTTACGTCATTCTAAAAACGTACAGTTTACCACGTTGTAATTAATGTTCTCTCTTAAGGTTTCTTGTGAATTTTCTTATTTTATGGAAATTTCTTTTAAAATGCTATTATCTTTATCTCAAGCTCAGCGAGTTCCGCTTTCGTTTCTGCAGCGTGGACACTGCAGATGATACAAATAAAAAGATCTTATCGTATGACTGCGCACAAACAAAAGCTGCACGGCGTTCCGGTTTGTTGCTTTGGTTGTACAGGTGCATTCGCGAAAGTGCGTTTAGTCTTTTATCTTGAAAAATGTGCAAGATGCTATTTTATATTTTATGAGCGCTGCGCGCGCGCGTTTCGCTCGTGCTCAAACGAAGCAACAGTTGTTGCCTTCCCCCGCAGTTGTTTCTTGTCGTAGCCTAATCAAGAATGTTGATAATCCAACATTTCTTTGCTATTTGTTGAAATACACGGTACACTGTATTTTCTGTGTCGTCTATCCTATTTCTATATTATCATGAAAATCTTGTGGTGACTAAAGAGAATGTTTTATAGTATATGAATACATTAGAGAGAGAAGAGAAACAGCAAAGAACTCGATAATAATAATTTTTAAAAATATATATATTGATTAATGCATTTTATATGACAGCTCTTCTTGACAACATTTTCCGATATTATATATATATATATGTTTTTATGTTCTCATTGCATAAAGAATATGCATGAGCCCATATCGCGTAGGATTATAAAATATGCGAGCGTGTGATGTGATATCGTAGCTTTATTACGAACTGGAGCTACCGCGAAAAATTCATTTTATATTATTCATACTAGTTATGCGCGCGGCATAGAGGCATGCCGAAATTCTGCGCGAAACGTATGGCTTGTGGCGTCTTGCGAAACCGTAGCAAAGCGGAATTTCAGGTTTTCGAAGCACACAGTGTATGACGATATAAAGTCCGCGTGCGCACAACCGGTGCATAAAGTAAAAGCGAACTGGGATGAAAGGAGCGGAGAACCAGTGGGAAACGTGCGTCTGAAGGGTTGCCTGGTTCATGTGGAAGCTGCGAGAGCTGGTCGGTGTGGATAGAGCGATAGTTTCCTATTTCGCTTTCGCTGCTCTCGTTGAGCATAAAAAGAAAGAAAGTGAGAGAAAAAAAAGAATCATTTATTTAGCGGCTAGGACTGCATATCCGCCTAAGCGGTAGATAAAAGATGTAAATAGCTTTTTAACATAAAAATTTTATTGCATTATTTGGATTTTGTTTGTTTTAAAAATTACAAGCAATATAATTTTAAACCCTAATTTAATCTTTACAATTTTATGAATATTTAAAATATTTAATTATATGAATGTTAAAAATGAAGATGATATAAGAAAATATGTCGGAAATTTAGCTTTCGCTAAAGAACAATCTACTTTGAGTTGATCAAATGATACATTTGCAAATTTTGTGATACTGTAATTTAGTTGCACCGTAAATAATAAGCTCTTCTGATGAAGCTAGCTCGAGTCTCAAGTTGTAGCGTTTTCAGTAGATTACATGAAATATTTGCGAAAATAAACAGGAGGAAGAAAGCGGGGCGGCGATTACGTTTTGACACGAAGATACAGCGCGTGATTTGTATAAATGGAGTATGTCACGGTTGAAAGCGACTCGAGGGAGGCACGGCGAGCTATTTTGCTAACGGTTATACCGGTTATAAGGATAGGAGGACGTCGTGCCTTCCGCGGATCCGTCCGAGGACGACGCTATCTCGACGTGACGAATGAGCAGCTTCCCGGGACCATCTCGCGGAGCAGAGAGCGCGGACGCTCGAGAAAATCATCCGCATGTTCCGGGAAATTCTCGAATAAAATTTCTAGTAGATCGTGTACGACCATACAGGGTGTTTTCCAGGTTTCCCACGCTTTTCTTCGTATAAGGACTTTAGAGCTATTTGGAGTGGATTTTTCCATAAATGTAAAAATGATTTTATTCTGATATTTGTAATGTAAATTTTCCTTTAGCAAAGTTTTTCTTTTATAATAAAAAACAATAATAGTAGAGTTTACATATTAAAGAAATGAAAAACTAAATAAATCTAAAGTGCTATTGCAATCTGTAGAATTAAATTTATATTTTAGAGAAAATTGTAAGATGTTTCATGCGCAATTGAATTTCAGTCGAAAAAGATCGACTCTTGCTGTTCAAAAATTTTATATACGAACAAAAGTATACAGGAAATCTGAGAATTCCTCTTCACGGTATCATTTTATCAATATAGTTGTGTAGTATGGATTATAACGACTGTGTTCGATCTTTGTTTCTGCGAATACAGCTTGTTACCAATAGCATTGAACGCATTAGAGCGATGATATTGTTCTCGGTATAAATAAATAGAATCGTTGCAAATATTTTTTCAACTTGCGCTACACTGTATGCGAGTAAAAATTCTCGGATCGTTAACTGTAAACCCACGTATTTCCTGTTATTTTTCTCCTGGATTGAATTTTGATAAAAAGGTTTGCATGACAATATATGTATAAAAGCCAATCATTATTCTAAATGTATTATAAACAATTAATGAATGAATATTTGTTTCCATTTTAAAAATACGACATGTCATGTTTTATCGCATTACTGTCATGATGATCGGAGATAAAATATTTTAGCGACAAGTTGTCTTGTTGTCCGTTGTGAGATATTAAATGTGAGATATTTGATCGATACCAGTTCGGTTAATGCCGGGCAGAGGCCCGCCGATGTTATCGATTTTCTGCGTTCATTTTTCGTTGTTAATCGGTTTTTGTCAGCGTTAGCTTTTGTCTTAACGCGTCGCTGCGTGCACGAAGCTCGCCCGCCAGAGCAGTACGAGACAGACTTATATTCGAAAATATAAGTATTTCTACCGAATATCGAGTGATTACAATTCTTTTTCCGCATCCCCTCTTACACCATAAACTAAACAGAATATTATTTCAAGAAATGTAACTTAGAGATATATATCTTAGAGATACGTCTTTATAGGAAAGAATTTGAAGTTATCTAAAAGTTATTTAAAAAGGACTATACTCAAAATATTAAATAATGGACAATAAGGCCTACTTAATTCCAAGAAAAAAAGTCTTTATTTTAAACTATTCTATAAACATGCTGTATAAAGTACTTGAGGGAAATAAAAATCGGAAGTTGCAATTTATTGCGCGGTTATTCGTTGTCATAATATCATATTTTTGTAGACCCGCGTCTGATCGAGTAATTATTGTCGCGTAGCATTCGCTGTTATCGGTAACAGAATGCATGAGAAGCGTGCGAGATTACGCGTAACAAATTGTGACGCTAACACAATCGTTTCCTCGGCTTTCCTCGCCAGTACTCTGGCAACGGCAGCGCAGGCGTGCAGCACTTAGCCGAGCGTTTACGAAAGCGTCGCCTTTGTAAGATAAACGCGCGACCGAACTTGTAATATCTCGTGACATCGCGCACACGCGCGGTTTAACGTAATGCGTCTTCCTTGTTCCAGCTCGTTCTAACGCACGGAAGACGCGTATTATGTGAGGAGGAAACCGCGACGAGGGAAACGAAGATGTCCGCCGTCAGCGTCGTCGCATGGTTGCTCGGCGCCGTCGCTTTGGCTGCGATTAACAATGGTGAGTTTTTTTTCTGACTGAAGATCATAGACGATAATATGGGGATTTGCCACAAAAAGGTCTACAAGCATTGTGCTTTAAAAAGTAATGTTTATATTGAAAGAAGCTTTGCATAAGTATGTACCATTATTCCTTCACTGAGAAAAAAAGCTGTTGCTTCAATTAAAGTGGTATCACGGGGTGCCAAAAACATAAGTAGTTTATTCAATTGTATTATTAATAGACCCAATAGTTGGATTATTAAAACAATGATTGAATTATTGGTTTAAAAATGTAGACATTGGGTCTAATAATAATACAATTGAATGAACTACTTATGTTTTTGGCACCCCGTGATACCACTTTAATCGAAGCAACAGCTTTTTTTCTCAGTGTTATAACGTGTTATACTCAAATTGAGAGAGATATTCTTTGAAATAAGTATAGCTTACGAGAAAGAAGCTTTTTTTATGATATTTATAAACTTTTTAGGTAAAAATTTAATTTTTTATCGCCACCCAATTAGTTGTCTTGAGCATTGAAATAATTCAACCGTTGTAATTATTGAGTGTAGCGAAAAATAGATATAAAAACGTATTTAATTTATTATATGTTGAATTCTATAATCCTTTGTATCTATTTTTAATTTCGCATACTGTTTCGATGGTTGCAATCAATGGTTGAATTTGCGATACAGGAAAAAGTCGAAATTAATATTTTTGAAAAGTTTTTTGCTTGTTTTGAAAAACGAAATCGAAATGAATAGTGTTTTATAATCTTTCTTCCTGTGCTTTGATGAGAAACATTTTATAAAAGAATCACCTGACAAATTTCAGCGTCAAAAATATCGTGACTATATTTAAAGAATTGCTCGAGGGTAATAGTATTTAAATTATATAACGCATAAAGCATGATTTTATTGTTCGCCCAACAATATCCAGGATACGAAGAACAAACGTATTTATGTTCGCCGCGCTTTAAAATATACAAAATGACCAGTTTTATAACAGTTACAATTTATTCGTTTGCTTTTGGTTTTTGCGCTCTTTTGTATTTTTTTATTACGAGCCGCACGAAACGTGAAATAACTCAGAGATATGGTCGAAATACACGGGTGAATTATGGCGATGGCGCGTTTGATGGATTCGTACAGCGCGTTGTTTGTATTACGGGCATAGTAGTGTCTAAATGGAATATGTATATCTGTGGTATTTTTGAATGCGTTGTACTAGCTTTTAAGAATATTCAATAAATATCATTGCGAAAAAAACAATATGGAAAATATATGCGGATGAATCATAGAAATTGATATATAAACAGTTAAGCGTATCTCTACTTTTCCGAAGTGCAACTTTTACTTTAATATCACATCAAGAATATCGAAAATACGATGCACTGAAAAAAAGGCTTGGTAAAATAGCTTCAACTAAACGATTTTAGTGATTATGACGAAATATTTGTTAACATTAACCAAATTTGTTAACATTAACCAAATTATTTCGTCATAATCACTGAAACCGTTTAGTTGAAACTATTTCACCAAGCCTTGGTTATTATAACCAAGCCTTTTTTTCAGTGTGAAATGTGAGATGCAGCTTATATAAATATAGAATGATTTATACCGATATTGAGACTGACGGTAATTTCGTTTAATCTAATATTCTTTCTATTCGTATATTACAAGTAAAACAGTTACCCAAAAACATATATTTAGATCAGGCATATTTAATATTCTTGGCGCTTCATCGCGTGCGCTTTTCTTTAGAGAAGCTTATTCGCAGATATTGTCTGCGATCGTATCACGAAGGTTTTGCATTTCAGTGACACGGGTATTACCGGCCACGCGTTTTGACATAAGTCGAAGAATTCATCGTGAATGCGCGAAATTCGAAAATTAAATTTGCCAATTCGCGCGAAAGCCTTAGAACGTGTCTCTCCGTTGATTGTTGCGCTAGTACGACGGTGCTCTTGTTTATCGGATCCACGTGGAATGATATTTTGTTCCGTGAGAAGGAACGGATCGACCTTCTGCCTGATCTACCCACGCGAATCATTCGTTTCGACGGGAAATTCGTGCAGTGGCATACGAAATTTGAGGTTCGTCGGGGTTCGATTGTCGACAGAGTATGGCACAATGATTCCGAATCAATGTACGCCCACGCATGTACGCATGCCGGCCTCTCGTGTGCGTGGCGCCTATTCAAGTATGATTGCTCGCTGATCCGCAACCGTTTCGACTCTCCCGTTTGTACGAGAGCGAAAATACAAAAATATAGAGCCCGACCTATTTCAATGCCCGACATACTGGGAAAGAAGGTTTCATTATTCGCTTCCAATTTCGATACCGATTGAAAGTCGCGCGATACCATCTTTAATAGAATGATCTTAAAATGTCGCTAAAAGAAAAAGGAAGGCATTTATAAATAAGAAATGCTTGATATAAGAAATATAATTTTTCATTTATTTATAGAAAAGACTGTTAGTTTTTCTAAGTTTATCTCAAATAAATTCAATTTTAATGAATGTCTCTTATCTATACATCTTTTTATTTATAGCTATATAAACGATAGATTTTTATTAAAACTTCGAAACAAGTTACAATATATACGCGTTTCAAGTAGTATTAATCCATGTTATTTTTTCGATCTTTTAATGAATCCGATTTTATTTTTGAAGCCGTTCCATATACGTTCCTTTCTTGAGATTCGCACGCGGCTTACACACGCTCGTTAGATCGAGATCATTAAAACGTGAATACAGCATCCAGTGGCACAGAGTCGTGCTTATTCGCTAGCTCTCTTGTACACTCGCGTAAATAACACATCCAGGCGACACGATAGTTCTCATCTCGAGCTGCGGGCAATAAACACCCTTCTCCCGAGCAAACAATGCACCGACACGGGGCGAAAAATTAACGAGACGCGCGCCACGGACCAAACTCAAACTCATCTTCGCTACTTTTATCCCTTCGGTACTTGCTCTCCTGAGCACCCTGTGTGTGCATATACAAACGTCCACGCACAAATACACACACATACGTACATCCGTGCGTCGTTTGGAGGGTAATTACACGTACACCGACGGATGTTCGACAGCTGTAGCAGCACGTCGCTAGCACGACTCGTTACGTACGTGTTCCTATAGGTATTTTCGTTGGTAGAACGATATGGGTTCTGATCGGCCGTTACGAGCTATTCCATAAGACAGGTAAGCCCGTGAGCAAGCAGAGACCCGTAATTACGTCACCAATTTACCGAACGTTCGTTGACGAGGCGACCGCCGGATATGACATTAAAGACGACCTCGTGCGCGAGAGAGATTTACGTTAAAGTCGCCGAGTTACTTCCGAGATCGTAAAGTGGATATATAAATGCGACGGGCGACGACGTATGCCGTATGCGGTGAAAATACCGTAGTACGGTATAATTCTGAGCCCAAACTATATCCATTCTTTTCACTTTTCTAACGATGGTCAGAATGTTATTTCCGCACGATCGCTGTTTATGAATGTCCCAAGGATTTTCGCACACCGACCTGTCACCGACTTGTCGCGCGTTTCCATATTGCGAAATGGTTATTAAAACGCGGCGTCATCCAATTAACGAGTAATTACTATTGCTTATTATTGCTTGATGAGCACCACACGGTTATATCGCGACAAACGTGTTGTCTAATATTCCATTATCGATGAATATTAATTAATGTCACGCGCGTGTGTATCGCGCGCGGATAATTAAATTGTTATAAATTGTCGCGAGTCCACACGAAGTCTTCGAACGCGACGATAATTATGCGCGTTATCGCGAATCGCTATTCCTAATTTTTGCACGTTTCGCCAGACGTGACAGATCGATCGTCTGATATACCCGAAGATTGCGAACAACGATATCTCGCGCGCTCGTTACGAGTTCTTGCCCGAAGTCTGGCAATTAGGGTTGATCTCTTATTGCCAGTACTAGTTCGCTACTCTCCTCGCGACAGAGTTCCGCAAACTGGAGAAAGGATCATCGGAGGGTAGGTTGATTTAAGCCCTGCGGCTAGGTGGCGGAAATCTTTGATAAGGCACGGCTACCGCAAACGCTGATTGGTTGCCCGAGGCCTCGCACCGATATGACGTTCAAACAATACGCTTCATGCTAACAATGCAATCGGTCGAGAGATAAAGATGTATAGATCTTAACCGATACCCATCTGCCTTGTCTGTCCTATCCGATCGTTCGTCTATGACTTCGGATATTCCGATAGCCTTATTCTAACTTCGAGATCCTGATGATTGAAGGGTTAGGAAACATCATTTATTGACGGATATCTTGCGCGATTCTCGGCATAACTTATAGCATATATAAGATGTAAAATGTCGCAGCGGAATTCGCGTCCCTTTGGGCGCGACAAATGTGGCATAAAATGATGTAACGTAACGTTGCTCGCGTAATTTGGTTTCCTTGTATGTACGCGGTGTTACGCAAGTACGCAAGCGCTGAAGCGGGTTACGCGTGTGACACACTATCTTGGCTATATTTTACATAATTCTCTTTGATCAACGTTTCGCGGCGCTTTGGCGTGATTAATTTAATTAATCACTTCTAACCGGCGTGTGCGTCTTTGTATCTATCGCGATTAGGGAATATACACTTCAGTTTCTATCGCGTCGACGAAATTGGGAGCTATAGAACGCTCGTGATATCGAACACTCCATGTAGCCCGATATATCGTATATATATAGTGGTTGTGTCGCGTTTACTTTAAAGCACACGTACATCCGCCGGTACACAAAGCCGCGTGGTGACTAGGTACCAAGATATACGTCGTTACGCGCGATCGATGTCGTTATATTTTTCTTCGACCGTGTATATATATTGGGCCTTGTTTTCTCGAGTATAATGAACCTCGTTTGTCGTTAAACTTCGTCGCACCTATACAGACCACTCTCGGCTGGTGCTGGGCTATCGGCGACGTTGACGTTGCCGCGCGTTCGAGCATAAAAGTGTTGCCGGTAGTATATAAACTGGCACCTTCTCTCGGTATTGTTCCACACTTGCGAGAGAGAGAGAGAGAGAGATGGTTGGACGGTTATTATAAACGTCGAGCGAAGAAATATCGACGTAACTTGGATGCTGGTTCGAAGCGAAGAGCCGCCTTTTACCTTACTTACTTAACTACGTGTCGCGCCTCTCTGTCCGCTGGGGTATCTCGACGTTACCGTATACGCCACTTTCTAGGAAGAATTCATGTCGCCGGGCTTATTCTGACGTCAGTAAGCTGTTACTCTTTTCTTGTTTCCGTGTAAAAGAGATTTGTCACGCGGAAAGGGATGATGGGATAACAGGAGGAAAATAATTGAATCCGTCATTGTGTAGAGGATATGTCATAACAGAAATTTTTTTATAAAACGAGGCTCTTTAAATGGATTATCGTTTATTGTTCCACACAAATCGTGCTTCACACGAATACAGCATAATTTGTATATTTTTGGTCATATGTTTTCAGAATCATATCACAATACTGTTCTAGGAAAACGAAATTTTTCTGGCTTATTTATATACAACTCTCATCCCGTACTGATTCAGTTGTTGTATAAACAGACGAAATAGGGAAAAAATCGCGAAATTTCGCCTCAGCTAAAATTACGGATCAGTAATGAAGCATTCAGCATCTTTGTGATAAAAAAATTATAACGTGGATATATAAAAAGAGGCAAATTGGGTGGCATGCGAAGAAAAATAAAATAACGTGATACTTACCGCGGGTTATCTCGCTGTTTCTGAATTTGTTTAATATTGGAGCGCGAGAAGACCCGAAACGCGATCCCTTCTTTCCCTTTTCAGCATAAATGGAAGGGCTTCCTGCGATCTTTTCTTTGCCGAAATATGACAAGAGGGAAATTAGAACGCCAATCTTTTGCCTCATAATGGTACAATTCTTCGTTATTTGCCCGAATTTGTCCCTCTCTTTAGTGGGGTGCGTTTGCATTGACGTATCGAAAGGCGTATCGGCGAAAGAAATAGAGAGGCGTATTCAAATAGTAGTACGTTATCGATAACACGCATTGTCGTTTTCCTATTCACGTTGCTCGAGTGGAACAAGAATCGATAATGAGAATAAGTTCGCGTATACGAGAGAGGGGGGAGAGAGAGCGTGCGCGCGCGCGCGAAAGGGTCGGTTTCGCAAAAAATCTACACGTATAGCGAGACAAGTATCCACTTGCGCTGTAGCTCAGGATATCAGCTGAGCTATATCATAGTCGACGGGCGATACGCTGATATACTTGACGATGAGTTTATGAAACTTACTTTTAAGTGTCTTTCGGCTGGTGATATACGTGCACGAAGATTAAGACCAAAGTTTTCTCTTAAAACTAGGTGAAGTATATAGATACCGTCGCGGACATCATGGACAAATTTTAATAGCGTCGTGTAACAGCTTATAACTTGACGTTAGTTTATAAAAAGGGATGCTTTAATTCTGTTAAAGAAAACTAAACTTTGCACGTGAAGTAGTATCGGTAACTCGTTACTTCTATCTTTGTTTTGATTATTCGTGAGTTACGTCGGGAGGATAAGCTATAGACATATAAAAATGGGTAATGCTATAGATACGCGGCTCTTTAAAGTTTAGCGTTGATACCCAGGTCACGATTTAAGCTTCGTTAGCGCTCTAATAAATCGGGTTGTTGCCGCATCGATTAATCAATGCGTATACACGGTAGCTCGTTACATTCGCGTCTATTCAAAACGCGATGTTAACAGCGGTCTACAGCATGTAAACTGAAACGCATGCAGTTACGGTAAAATTTCTGTTCGAAGCCATTAACGTGTTTCGAACGCCATGCGAACCGGCGAAACGAGCTTGCAAGTTCAAGGAGCGCCTACAAGGCTAATGTTAAAATGGCTGTAGTTTGCCCGAGTTACCCCATAACTTCGAAGACATATGTTTCCAAAGCGAACGAGAGCCATTCTTTTCCTTCCTTTTCACAGAGTTATTCTTTGATCCATCGAGACTTGGTAAGGAGATCACGGAAAATGTTTTAGTATCCGAAGAGCTTGGGATAATAACATGCTAAGCCATACAGAGGAATTTTTCCAAAGAAAGTATTGAAAAAAGAGCCCACGAGACATTAATGCGATTTAGTGTTTTACTTCTTTTAACTTCTGCATTCGTATTTTTTAATAGACAGATTAGAATAATGATCTAGTCAGGAGTTTATTAAAATCAAAGAATGTTTCTTTGACAATTACTGATTGAAATCAGCGCGGCACTATATGTACTTGGCGCTCTTCCCGATCTCTTTTTATGACCAATTCTTGATTATTGTTTCACTCTCATCTTTTCTGATCGGTACTATCGATATGTAACGTTATTCCAAGTGACCTGGATAGATATTGTTACTGAGAAACGAGCTGGAATTATTTTTCAATTTATCCGATGAGCAATAACATTGGCTTCGGATATACGGAGAATGAATATCTCGATGGGAGAGGGGGGATTCCGTAGCCATCTGAGAAACAAAATCTATTTCAGTTGAACGAAGAAAAAAGACTCTCACCTTTGTAACTCGATTTTTCATCCGTACGTTGTTATTGATAATAATTTACAAAGATATATTTAGAAAAATAAGCACAGGCGGATATCTCTCTTTGTTTTAAAGACTAAATGCAGCAACTGCTAGTGCCGTAGATGCTTCAGTGTCAATATTATGTCTAGGGTAACGTTTAACTCGCTGTGTTTGCTTTGGAAACAGCGTACGTACGGTCGGAAGAGGATGATGAATTTTTGAGAGGAGAATTTCCTCCAAGATTTTCTACTAGATACTGGCGGCATTCATTTAACGTCGCGCGAGTTCGTTTCCATCGATCCGTGCAAGCACTTTACCACACTTGACCGAGAACAGCTTTTAACGGCCCATCACCTCGGATGGCTACTCATCGACACGGAAAGTATATTCGGAATACCTTTAATACGTTTTGAAGGAAAATCGATACACCGAATGGGGCGAATAGGGCGAAAGAGAAAGAGAGAGAGGACCGCACGACTCGTCCCACCGTCAGCTATCGGTGGTCTTGATCTCCTTTATTGAATTCACGAGGAATTCTATTTATATCGAGGCAACGGTGGAGGAGGCGCAGGATAAGGAAAATTAATTGAGCGTCGATTCCGAGCGAGTCCGCGATTCGTTCTGCCGTGGCAATAAGTCGGAAGATAGATACGTATGTATATGTATACGTGCACATACAAACCTAAGTAGCTTACGCCAAGTTAAACACAACGTAAAGACGCGAGTTTGAGCCCGGCTCCATATATCGATCACCGTCGATATCGGATACTTTGTGCCGCGCTATCGTTGCATACGTCTCGCGTAAACATCGTTATAATATGTATACGCGACGATCTTCGCTCCGTTTTGACGACGCACGCAGCAGCGGTATCCATAGTGTTTCCCCTCATCGATCGCCTTCATTTGATATGACGTTATTAACGAACGCGGACATGAGCAGCGCTCGAGCTACCGTAGCGTAGCCGAGCGCGAAACTTTGGAGCCGTAGGCGAATCGAGACGTCCCACTGTTTCCCCAAACGCGGCTATTTCCTTAGTTCTCAGCAGCGGCGGGGTCGACGCTACTCGCAGGGGACATTGTTAGGCCTGGAGGATGAAATTAAGTGAATTTATCTCTTCTAGCCGCAATAATCAGACGTAGTTAGTTAAAGCTCTTTCACCGGGTGCCGAGAAGTTTGGTGGAGGCGGACGCGAGGATAATAGCGGGGGAGCAGGCAGAAGAATATGCGTACGTTGAACGTAGGAAGGGAAGAGTAAAGAGGGAGAGAGAATAGAAATGGCGGAGGATGAAAGCTGCGAGAACCGCAAGCTCCTTCCTCTCGTATTCCTGCAAACGTCTCGGATCCTCGGGGGCATACGCCGAAAGGAGGGGCTGTGCCGGGGGCGGCACAGGGCGTCTTAATCTTCCCGGCGAATTTATGACCGAGTTGTTTAAGGGATGTTTAGTTGTGCTTAATCCCGTAACTGCTGCACTCGCGTTTCCTAGTTCGCTTGTTTCTCGTTTCGAGCCCACCGTGCACTCCTGTTTCCCGTGCGCGCTCATGTTCCCTCGGCTCCCTTTTTTGTTCTCTATTTTTGAAAGGCGTATTCAAGCCGGGCTTGTTCCGCCTTGGCTAGATGAAAATCAAATGCCCGGCATATTCCGCGTTACCGCACAGACGTTCCTTTCCGTGCCCGTCTAACTCGACTTTCCTCTTTTATTCTTTATATATGCCCATTATTTAGCAGAAATCTCGGCATAAAGTCAGCCACACCATTCCCCATGCTCATAAAGCGACAGGTGATAAGTAAGCTTATAAAAGTAAGCTTGGATTCCACTAGGAATACTGTATTGATGGCGATATATTCTGAATGCATGCTATGCGTCTCAATATGTTTTCGTGTTTCATGAATTCTAGGGAGTTAACTGTTTGTAATGTAATTATAATACTTCTACATGTATCTATATCGGCTACTTTCAGGGTAATTATTTTCGATAATAACTTTAATATTTAATAATAACTTTTTATTAAATTTATTAAAAACTAATAAATTTATTTTCTCGATGAATTGATTAAATATTATTTCAACAAATTGGTTCATGAAAAAAAATTGAATGTTATTTTATTTTAAAATATTATATTTGTATACTTTATCTAGGTCACCCGGCCACCCTAGGTTAATATTTTCTAAAATGTCATTGCGGTGAAATGCAAGTAATTAATCGATCGCCGATATATATTCATGTTCTAATTTTCATTCACGAGAACCGCATCTGCGGTATCGAGTCCCTGTTAAGTACACGAAGTTAGCGAATTCTCTCGATGACATTTGCGTCGTTCGTTCGCCAATACTGGTTTCGCTGACCACAGTGATCTCCAAAGGGGTCGTTTGCCACGAGTTCTCTGCGTTCGGTATTTGGTGAACTTCTTGGCGAAATTAAGGTCAGAGTGGCGGAACTTGTTCAAAACTTAATTAGATAAACTAATCAAAGCGCGACTATTAGCGGTATGTCGCTGTTCTGTTCTTTGTCAATGCTCCAAATCGTTAAACGACCATGGCTAGTAAAGGAATCATACGGATCGCGGCATGTACTTGACATGATTAGAAATTTCTCCACTACAATTCCTTGATAAACTTAAAGTTGTAATGCTCTTCTCGTTTATTAGTATTTAATCTATATTCTAAATCTGTGATTCTAACTTATATATCTTAAATATATCTCAATTATTTTATTAGAAATAATACATATTTTAAATAATTGTTCTCTCTCTCTCTCTCTCTTTCTCTCTCAACTTCAGCTTATATTTAACCGAAATTCTTTACTTTGCGATTTATTACATTCATAAATTTTCTTTATCTTCAATAAACCGGCATGTAAACCAAATTTAAATTGTATTTAAGGCGAGCGTTTCGTGGCATTCCGTAATACCCCGCAGTTGAATCGCTTGCGATCGATTTAACTTGGATTTAAAAACATCTGAGAGAAATGCATTGATGTCTCCTTACTGCTTCAGAACGGCGCATAAAAGGAGAATGCAAGTTTAACCCTTGAAAATGTTGCGCCGCGAAAGTACTCGTGCCGCTAGCTAGTGAAGGGATCTCAGAATTGCGCGTGCTATGTGCGTGCTGCACGTGCGCGATTACCGATTTGCATACGACCCAGCGCCAGTTGATATAGCCGTGGTGTGTTGTTCAATGGGATCCCGGGAATCTGAAATCCGGTTCTGTTACGCGAGGTCGACCGCGCTCGTATGTCGAGCACGTAGAAATTCGTGCTTTCCTCTTACCTTATCTGCCGTAGCGAGTCTCGAGAGTCCCCGCGAGACGACATCGCGGATCTACAAGGGGGAAAGAGCAAGTTTTCCTACCTACCTACCTACATATATATCTACCTACCTACCCACCTACCCACCTACCTACCTACCTACCTACCTACCCACCTATCTACCTATCTATCTGTTTAGTTTCTTTCCGCTTGAAGCCATCCCGACACGCCCGACGTCAGTCCAATATTTGTATCTTTCCACTAGTTTCGCTTGTCGAAGCGGTGATATTTCTTCGGGTAATTGCTAGATCAGATCGATTCCTAGCAAACGAGGTGACCTGGTATCATTCCGATTGATCAAAGCTTAGATAACGAAGATGTACCGACGTATGCCTTGAAATCGTACTTGCCGTCTTTTTCCTTATTTTGTAGATTGTCTTAGACATGTTATTGATTTTTTGGACAATATAACTGCAAAATTAAAATAGTGAACATACATATAATATTTTGGAGATATAAATTACAAATAGATATTATATAATTATTTTCGTGTTTAAAATAACGTAATTAATTTTGTCGCAATAACTTAATTAAATTTACGCATTTCTGTTATATACATTATGAGAGTTGTTTAATTTCATTAACAGAATAATTTTAAAAAAGAGAGTCCTTGGATACGCTGTGCGTTAACCAATGTACCATGTTTCAAACCAACTGTCTGCTTTCGAAGTGAACTTGATAGCGAGGTGGCTTACAAAGCTAATCGATCGTGGATGTTTGTGGCGAGCGTAACGGCAGTGAATTGTTTGAGTTCGGCCGATTCAAATTTCATTCTATCTCTGTGTTATAATATACATATATATCACGTTGTGTTGAATTCAGATTTCTTTGATAAATCTTTGTAAAAAATTCAAGTTGCTTCTCTTCTCAAGCGGCGCAGCGCAAGATCTTATCGTAAAATAGCAGTGACATCGACAAGACAAGATGCATTAATTAGATACATTAATAATGGAAAAGGAGCAGCAGTTATTATAAAATAGGAAGTTTGCCTTTCATAATCCTATCTGATGCGAGCGCTGCTTTGTATGCAAATTGTCGTGTGCTAATAAAGTTAATCCACGGTTCATAAGTTGAGGTCGTAAGATTAGATGACGGAAAATAACTAGTGATGCGTAAAGACCAAGGAGAGCATGAAAAACACGTATGCACTTAATTATTAAGTATTTGATCGCGACTTGGTATTTACAATTTTATCAAGTTTAGTGCGCGCCTTTCGTTCTGACCTAGTTGTTGAAAATTTACTATTTGCGACCGACTCGAAGACGGAGAGTTATGAAACGTACCTCGCGAGAATCTTTTCGAGTATTTCAGAGATTCCGATCACCTCGGTTCGAGTAAATTGAATTAATATCGACGCCGTTGTAGTTGTCGCTTTTGTTGTACGTGATTCTTCTCAAGTATTCGGGCGAGCGATTGCATCTGTGGTTGTTTGCCCCGTGTGGAACGTGATAATAGACCAGATTATGAAAAAGTTCCTTCGGCACTGTTGTTCCTCCATCGAAAGTTAGCATCTCATCTTCTGCTCATAACGCTGTATATACCCGCAAGCTCATCCGGGAAAACTTATTTAACTTAAGCGATATGATTCGATACGTCGATTCTTTCGGATACAAGTCAAACAAAGTTCATCCAAAAGTTTCTTGCTGACACATATTCCCGACGGGAAAATTCCTTTTCTTCGTGGAAAGTTGCGGTCATTTGTTTTACTTTGCTTTCACTGCGAGGATCTTACGAATAGAAAGGTCACCGGAGGATCTAACTTTTTTCGCGATGAAATGTCACACAAACACACATTTTCCACGTGTCCATCTTATAACTTGGTAGATAAATACAGAGTTCTATATTCGAAAGAAATTTTCGACTCGCGTGATATATCATTATTATTTATTCGTAATAAAATCGATCGTTTCATGTAATCGCAGTTAACTATATTACTACGCTTGCATTATCTCCCAAAGGGATTCGATCCTTGTTACTTGTGCCAGATTGCATTTTATCGACTTCGTGACCGAATTAACTTTCACGAATGGTAGTTGCTAAGGGCCGAAGTTGAAAGTGTACGAGTTCTTTGTACGAGGTAGGACAATACGGTGCGCGAAGCAGCAGTGATGCAGCTTCGCCGGTTTATTAATAACAGAACAAAATAGAGTTCGCGTAGCGCGAACTTTCTCGGCGATGGCGGATAACGGCAACGTAACGCTTCTCGCTCGCGGACTCTTGTATCGAGTGACTTACCAGCCCTTACTCAACGAACCTTGTCTTCGTTCCGATAATTGAAGTTTCTTCAATTCAAGAATTCTGAAGTTTAATTCCGGGTTTTAGACCTCGGAAACTGAAAGTGTCCTCTTTTGTTCGCATTGTAATCGTCACAGTACTACATTTCACATTTAATGTTTCGCCTTACTGATTTGTCTTGCTCTATTATTTTTTCCTCGTAGCGCGCGAGTGCTATTTTTTAGATATATATAACGGATTTATATAATAATTAATACCGATATGTAATGGACCTCGCTAAAACAATCGCTTTTAGAGCCTGGCTGTATTCTACCGCAAAGCTATAAAACACCTTTGATGTAGCTGTAAACTGGAACCGTTTTATGAGGCCCTTTAAGTGTTACACTTCGTAAGAAGAATACCAAGCGATGTGCGTTTGTGTGTGTCTGTATGTGTGTGTGCGCGCGCGTGCGCGCCTGTGTATGCGTTTGATACACTTTCATTATGATGATACATCTCCTTTTATTTTTTCCATTTTTTGTATTTTACCCAACCATTCTCTAAATTAAATTACAGTTTCAGAAAATGGATATATGTGCTTTGACGCGAGGTTGGACGTATGCATATAACGAGATGGAAAAAGTATTAATCATACATTTATAGTTTCTAATGACAGAAAAGTTATCAGATTGAAAATTTTATTCTCTTTGAAAGACGTGCACATACCTCAATAGAAAGTACTTTCATACGTTGAAAATGACGGATCCTATAAAGAATATTGTTGATTTATAATGTTTTCGTAAATTGCGAAAACATATCCTCTTAGTTTGAATTATATCTTCTTGGCTGCGATATCGCGACACGAACTTTCATCGGCCACAGTAGTCAGTTCTTCGCGTTATTTTGCGGTTTATCCAATTACCGGAGGATTATCGGATAGAAGTATTGGAGTTGCGCGTCGTGTAAAATTGGCCTTTCGACAAGTCTCGGATTGGCAAAGCTTGCGAAGGAAAGGGAGGGATGAGGAAAAAAGAAAAGGGCGAAAGCTGTCTCGAAGACGAGACAAATAGGGCTTTCGTAGTAGACATTTTTCGCACCAAAAATTGAAACCAATGTAATTTTATTGGGTTTAATTTTTGATGCTAGAAATGTAGAAAAATTTATTTTACGCCAATCGTCACGTCTTTATTATCACGAATAAATTATAGAAATTATTTTAAATATATGTTATGATTATAGATATGAATTATATTTTATAGACAGAGAGTAGTATATTATAGTTTCCTTTTAAAATAATATTTCTGTAGCACTTTTCCACTTCACTTATTGCATACCGTCATTACAAAAATCAATATATCTTTTATAACTTTAACAAGAGTTACATCTAATGCATTTATAACGCGGAATTTATAATGGGTCAGTATCAACTTCTCTCGATATTAATATTCATTATAATATTAGGTTTGCGATGACGGCATTTAGTAAAATGAATTTGATATGCCTGCATTGCGGTCAATACTGCGTATTCGCGTAATTATAACTAAACCATCGCTTTGAGCTTTCTCTTGTTCGACTCGTGAAACATTATCCCATATATTACATCGCTTTAAAGCACCTTCCCTATTACAAACATTATTTGTGTCACATGCGTCCTTTCATTTAATAAACGTTCCGCTGGCAAAATGTGACTACCTTGTTCTCTCTCGAAATGCGACGCATTACGTGTACGGAATACCGCCGTCTACACCATTTAGAGTAATTACTCGGCAGTGTTGAGATGTCTCCTGCATTCCCGTGCACCGTGCAGCATTTGTATACCCGTTACGATTAACGGAATGTTTCTATACGCGTGCCTCGAGGCAACTTCCGGTATCTCGCAGGTAAATGTTCAGAGAAAGTGCTTTTCCTTCGAGTCCCCTTTAAACTCTTGATAACGAATTTGTAAGAAAAAATATGAGGGATGCGTATTCCATTATTGAGCTATTCAGTTAAAGTTGTATGCATAAACAATGCTAACGCATATATTTTCGTTTATGGAACTAGATGGTAGATAGCAGCGATTTCAAAATTTGCGAGAATATTAGTAAGGCAGAGGATCGGTATACGTAAACATGTCGGAACGAGCCATATTCGTTTCGATATTCGTTTCGAAGTCTAGGATGAGGAACACACACCCACATACACACACATATAGTATAACGTGAGCAACGTGAGCGCAATGATATCGTACTTATGCCCATCATAAATACGGGCTGCAGATGTAACCACTGACCATTAAAATGTTTATGGATCAGAAGCTACGAAGTAACTTTTGAGCTGTACATAGAATATATTTACACGATCTATGAGCTTCCTGCACCTCTGATATCCACGCTGCACCTTTTCTGTGCTTGTGCTGTTTTATTATTACAATATCGAGCTTCAACTGCGATTAATAGAATATTTCGGAGAAATATTATGTAATAGAATCAATTTTGCGCGAGAGAAAAGTTTTTTCTTATATTATATGTATATATATAAAAGTTTATATTTTGTTTTTATTTCAAATATTGTGATTTATTCAACCATAAACATTTTAGCTTGCTAAAAAGAACAATTTAGTAGGTCCTGAACTCTTTTTACAAATAAGTTATTTTTTTAATAATAAATATAATTATCGTTAAAAATCACTTTCTGTATCGCAATGTTTGGTGCAAGTTCTATATCGTTAACTCGATTCACGATTTCTCGCCCATCTTGCGAGTTATGTTCGCATATCGATACGCCAAAGAGGAAAACGTCTCGTCGAGAAAAGTGTTAGTAATTTGGCGGAGTGCGTGCGGCATCACGATACTTTATCACTGTAAATGCGCCGAGTTACGACACTTCCTCTCGGTCCGTGCCAAAGCGAAACGTTCTGCCGTCTGCGGACGCGCGGGCACGCCCTGAGAAATTTTCGATAAACCGATACCGCCGCACCTGATGCCTACATCGCTTTGGAAAGTCTGACGTCGGCTCCGATACTCTTCCGACAAAATATATAGCGGCCCCTTAAGCATCGCCCGTATCCACTCTTACTAAATGCGCGTCTATTGCGCTTCTTGAATAGTTCATGTCTACGCCGTGCTGTAGCCGTACCCACAACACAGCAGACGCTCCATTAATTTTACAGAAACCGTTATAGACAACAGTCACATCCACAGAAGAACTAGCACGCATACGCAAGACTTTCTTCGCATCTCTAAAAGCTTTACATCGCCGACAACTCTACCGACAGCTATACTTACACACGCTCCTTGCTCGCTTCTTCTCATGACTTTTTTCGATACTATTTACAATTTACATGGCGACAACAATGTTACAAGTTCAAGCCTCTAGGAATGGAGTCGATTCTCTATATCGGGATTTTGCTGATCGTTGCGGGAGTTCGACCATTGTCTCGCAAGTGACGTTTAATTATGCAATTGCTACGGGCGAGTTCAGAAAACTTTACGCGACTTCGCCGGGGTTTTGTGCGACACGTTTTCACGTATGACGCGTTCCGTCCATATAAAGGCGGGTGGAAAGAGACGAAGGGATAACAAAAGCTGCAGCATTGCGAGGATTAACGAAGTGATGTATAATGAAAAAAAATGAGAGAAATATGCAAAGCCCGCAAGCATAGCCGGCGACTTCTTCGTCGTCTTGATTGCATTATATCACACGCGATTTTTGCATAAAGCGCTACGCGCGCGTAACCGCCGCGAGAGAGCTTTAAAGCCTCGTAGAGATTCAGAACGCACAAAGGTTACTTTGTTTCGCGACGCTATCGACATTATTAGCACGGCAGAATATTTTCTGCAAAGTTAATTTTTCATACATCATAAGTATGATGCATAAGTCGTCCAAACTACTTACGATTGATATTGATGCAGCGCGAGCGTCAATAACATGATGACAGTTAATGCGAATAATAATCGTGCTATTCATGTTTCGAGGGACAGTTTTTCCGAGGCTGTCACAAATTGTTCGTAAACAGATATATTTGCCTCATCTGAGTCTTAATTATAGAGTAATTCACTTTTAAATGGCTTCCGGTAAAAGGTCGTTATTCTTGAAGGGGTTTTCTGTAATGGCGATTCGAAACGGTCCCCGACTAGTTTTATATCTATAAAGATCTAATGAACGTATACCTGTTAGCTCGATTTTATTTATAATTGCGGGATTTTACAAGCTAATTACAATAATGCGAAATAAAAATGATGTGGTTTTTAAGAATAATATTACGTTACAATGCGCACAAAAGCCTTGATGTCGAATCTTGTGATATGTATTACTCATTTTGATTTTCGCTAAAGTATTTGGCGGATGTGTTGTAAGTTTCGATACTATTTATCAATCTTCATTCACTAATGCGAAAATACAAATGATATCGTGTTGCGTACAATTATGGTAGGAACGGAAAGAGTGTCCGATACAAAGAGAAATACGATAGCAGGTTGACAACGAAGACTGTACTGGGCGAGCTATAGCAGTTAGGGGAAATGTAATCCGTGAATTAAGGACCAGCCCCCTATCACCCTAACAGCACCCACGAGAAAAGCCTGATGCCGTAAGGGAGGATATAAATTGTTTTAACGCCGTTCTGACGCGATTTGACGAGGAGCATTCCCGCTGGAAGTACGGTAGCGTGAGATACCGCTATTAAATAAAGGATTTCTGGTCCCCGAGACTAACCCCTCTCGATTCCCCGTCAGACAGATGGCGCGTGCCCATATCCCGTAAAATATGATTTGCATAAAGCCGGTCGTCTAGATCGGCGTCGTCCGTGAGCTCGTCCCCGCGTGAGCCTCGTCTATGTCCTATAGCGTGTATAATCCCGTATCGTAGATACCGGAGATACTGGAAACCTACGAGAGCGAGAATCCGGACGCGACAGAGGCGGGCGGGCGAAAACCGCTTCTGGAATCGACGTGCGTCGCGTTCGACGTATCGATCTCGTCGCGGCTGGACCACGATGAGAGAGCGCACGTTTACTATCTATTGGACGTCCATACGGGTAGCTCTTCTATTTCTATATTTTGGCGTTACAAATACAAAAACAGCGTGAGCAACTGTGCAAATACCAGTCGAGCTTTCAAATCTTGTCGTTTTTTTTTCATTTGTGGCAAAAGAGAGAAGTTTCTTCTGCATTGTACTTCGTATCTCATTTTCATAAATGGTAAGAATTTATTGAGCATCTCGCTCATTGCACAATGCGAGTTACTAAAGATAATTAGAAATATGCAAAAGAGCAAGCTTTATGACTCGTTCGTGTAATTTCTAAATGGAGGCCAAGAACAAAGTCTTTTTTCACGTAGACCGATTAGTCCAATTTTATATTCGATATAATAATTGCGAAATGCGTATTGTGGCAATAGTTAACTGTAGGAAATTGGCTGCGTCCCTTTTCGTTTTAATCAAATAGGATCGGTGGCTGGAGCAAAAAGAAATCGAAAAAAGAAATGAGACCAAGTAGAGGGAGTAAAAGAGAGAAGAGGGATGAAGTCAACGGGTCGACGAAAATGTAAATATCCGTTCGGAGAATATCACTCGGCGCCGCGAGAAAATTAACTCGAAAAATTCCTTCTCAGTGGGTAAGCAGAGACAAAGAAGACGCAATGCCAAGGGTGAACTTAAAAAGGGAAGAGAAGGAAGGGAGAAACAGGCAGCAGTGACGCTCTTCTCTTTTCCCTCTGCATGGAGTATTGCGACAGTCTTACATCGCGTCGGAATTCATTTCAATGAATTTGCATTTCAAGAGAGAATAATTCTCTTCGGCCTTGTCTCTCATTCCTGTTCTCTCCTTCTTTTTTCTTCTCTTTTGTACTTTCCTGCTCCCTATCGATATTTGACCGACGTTCAAATAACCTTTATTCGATTGCTTGTTAATTAATATCGGTAGTTATTACTTGCTTTTCACCGGTTCATCCTTTTCTGTCTTTCTCCTCTTGTCATCGAATATCAGCAATGCGTTGAAACAGGTTGAAAATAACGGAAAGAACTTGCTAGGTTTTGCTCGAACGATGATCGTTCCTTTTTTCTTCGAGGGATATGGATCCATGCCAGAGAAACAAGATAGGAGGGAAAGTTTTCGATAAGTTTGCCGGCTGTTCGCAATATCTACGTTTTCGTGTAGTTCAAAGTGTAATCTTTCTTTACATTGAAATCCGGCTCGAGAGTAATTACGGTAATATTTTAATTACAGAGACGAGTAGAGAGGTTCTCGTTACTATTCATAAATGGTGTCGACTTAAATGCTATTTATATTTGCATAAATGTGAGTTTAAATCTCAAGAGGATAGCTTAAAAAGGAAAGAGGATATGTTACCGACTGTAAAATATTCCCGTTGTGCATACGTAATTTACCAGAAATCTCAGTAGAAATCCTAATTTATCATTATTGCGATTTAAATTGCTATAAACTATTCATGTTTGGCTATTAATTAATCTCAAGAGAGCCATTTTCGACACAGGAGGTATTTTATCTCTTACAAAAATCTGTTATTTTCTTTAGGAAGTCTATATACACTTGAATGCTAAATATTTAAACACCGTATACTCAAACATTGGTTCTTCTTAACAGTTAATATCAGACATGTCTAAACAAAAATTTTTTATTTATATAAACATTTTTATTATATTTTTATATTATTTTTATGTCTCATTTTTACGAGATTTACAAGTTTTTTTCTACAATATTATTATTGTCCATTATCTTGTCTAGATAATTGGCATCTTATTATAAGGATACTACTTTTCTTTCTAGCTTTCTAGACTGTACATAATATCATTGTTCCGTAATATTTATTACTTGAGTATTTTATGACGTCTTCCTTTTCTCGGCAGTCTGTACGGCGGAAAGGCCAATAATCGAGAATCTATTCGTCAATTTTACATATCAAGGAAAGTTACTGATCTGTTACTAGCATATAACTGCGAATCTCTGCGAAGTTATGCGATAAATATAGCCCAATCAAATATTACCCGTGTCGTTCATGAATTACACAGTAGTGTAAGTCTGGCGGCGAAATAAAAAGATCCATTGTGTCTTTCGATCTAATGTTATAGAAGACGCAAACACCGAGTATAAAGCAGAATCGTTGAACTTGGCGCCATGCAGAAGTATTCGGGCTTGTTACTCATTATAAAAAAATGATTTCGTTTATTACGAGTAGAATTTACGGTTTTGGCGCAATGCTTCTTCATTTTGGTTCTTTTGGTCATTTTACGGTCCTCTTTCTTTAGCCTCTACATGTTATTACGTTTGCAATGCACTACGGTATCGCGCAGCGTGGCAACTATCAGAACTTAACAACTATGAGCGTATTAAACGTTTGCATGCAACGTATCGATGGATGTCGAGCACTTTAACCTATTTGCTTTGAATCCACGTATTGATCCCGGCACGCGCAATCTGTGTCAGCTTTCTTGTTCGGGTCTCCCGAGGAGTGACGAATAGAAATTCAAGGTACTCGTGCGGTAGTCAATCGGACGGCTAACCCGTCGTCTATCCGATGCTAGTTTTGCTAGCTTACGGTAGTTTCCTCCTCGGTAGTTTCGAGTTTCATTCGACATCTACACTACGAAATTTAACTGACATGTTAATTGTAATTGTCGTGAAAACAGCTCGCAAGCAGACGCGATTGAATATTGCCGATGTATTTGATTGATAAAGCTCTATATATATATATATATATATACATACCTATATATTTTATGTATACATTTAATATATATATTTTGACTGTATAATTGTTTATTTACAAATTGTCGAACGAAACTCTTGTGTATTAATTAATTATACGTAATTAGCCTATTTATTTGGATATAATGAAACACGTGATGTTTTTATTCGATCCTTCCCCTCGGTTACCCGGGGGAAGTTACCAATTTCCCAGAATTGGTAGAAAAACGACACGGTTTATCGTCTCATTCGATACCTGAACACCGGCAGATAGCCCGTGTCTGTGTTTTACGATCTGCAATTATGTATCTTGTGGTTTATGCCTGCTTGCCGGTTTGTTGTAAGAATAACGAGGATGGTGCAACTTAAAGCAATTGGTTATTACGTACATCTATAAAACGTTGACTGGTATTATTCACAAGCAGGAAAAATTATATCCGCGGAGGAAGGATCAATAGACGCGCCCAGAATGACGAGACTTCCCAGAGAAGCAAAGGGAAAGCCTATGAATAATAATGCGACACGGTGGATGTCAGGGTTCTAAGTAGTACACGGAGCAAATAAACAGTGGAAGGACGTATAATCCTTCGCTGGAAAGTGCATATATTACGCCCGACTGCCTCCTCTTCCTCCTCCTCCTTGTGAATTCGCAAGCATCTCGTTGGGTGGCTTGGATATAACCGCATAAAATCATATCTTTCACGGTTGCTAATCTCGAATAAGTCTTGGCTGTCCAATTCCGAAGTGATTCCGGATTTATATTGCTACACCAACTAGAGTGAACTTCGCTCTTAAAGGATCGGAAAAGCGGCGAAAAGAGATTTATCATCGGCGTTCCGTTTGTTATCATTTCTATCATTGTATATCAATTTCTGTTATTGCAGTCGTATTTTTGTAAAATTTTAATCTTATACCTTAGAAAAGGTAACAATATCACTGACTTCTTACGTTTTAGTTGATTTAAATATAGTCATATATTAGAATTACCATTCGAATTATATAGAATTTTCTAAACGTTTTCTGTTCCTGTTTAAACATTTTTCTTTGTGATTTAAATCAATATTTTTTTGACAAAGTTAATAAAGCGTGTTTTATTACACGTATATCAGAGATCTGTCTCGATGTTAATTTTACAATAGTATTTATTATTTACGGTGACAAAATCTTATTCTAGTACGACGAAGTAGACGATATCGGCCATTCGTCTGCTCCGAAAATGTTCGGAGAGGATAGCGCGTGCTTGGGTAATACTTTAAGCCCAGTATCCTGAAAATTTATGACAGTTTGCTAAGCCTAGTATAGTGTGCCTCCCCGAATCTCTTGTACAAACATCTGGCTCTATAATCCGTTGCTCTATCGTGAAAGCTGAGAGAAAAACCGGGTATTTTCGATGTTGTTTCACAAAAATAGATTTCAATCCATCAAGAATATCAAAATGCTAATGTCATCTGTTATATCAGCTATTAATTCATGAATATTTAAGAAAAATCAAAGCAAAGTGGCATTCTGAAAAGACTGTGAGGGTGATATAAATAAATATTATCTTCCTGAGTAAATAATAGAGAGATTTATCGGTTCCCTCGTAACGATTCGACCGTCATATGTCTTCTCCACGCCACTTCCGACCCTGTCTTTTAAATCAAATCAATCATAATCTACGCGACGCGATAATATCCTTGAATTTCAGATTTAACGTTGAGTCAGTAACGCGAATTGATTGCCGAGAAAAGATATGAGTGTGCGATATACTTTTGTGGGAAGGAGCCAATGATAACACAGTGAAATTTTGAGATGTCAGCTTATTACACGCCATGGTAGCGCGATGAAATTTTCAAGCGAGATTTGTCCTCTACTTTTCCTGCGCACGACTACTCGCACGTAATGATCATAATTAACTGCAAGCAGAGCTCGGCAGGAAAAATTATGCAAAAGTTAACGCGCGTATAATGATAGCGTATTCTGTAATTGCGACAACCGTCTCGAATATTAAATGCCGAGAGCGGTGCTTGGCGTTCGCGGGACGATCAGCGGCGTTATTTAAAAGAATATTTCTGCGACAGTTGGGAAAGAAGCGAAAGAGAGAAGAGAAGGAGTTCTCCGCAACAAAAATTAAACCGTACCCTGGCGAGTGGTGAACGTAGAGTTGGTGGAGACAGTCGTTCCGCGACGCAATTTACTTTTAAAGGAAACGCGAAGAATGTTCGATCATTCGATTAGAGTTTACGTCGTAGTAACGTCCTCGACGAGTCCTTTCCTCCGGTGAAGTTAAGTGGAGTTTGCAAAAGTAGGTTATCTGCAATTCAAATATACAGCGCTTCGAATATTCTATCCCTCCAACAGTCATTTAATCTCTGCGCAAAAGTACACGTTTTCGTTCTCTCTTGCGCCCTCTCTCTCTCTCTCTCTCTCTCTCTCTCTCTTTCTCGCGACATATAAAAACCGGGGTTGTTCGAGTTCACGACGATATCTCGCGTGCATATCACGCTCCCCCTCGACACACCGACGATTGATACATCGATTGTACACGCTATTTGGACCTTCGTCGGTCCGCCCTTTCTCGACTCGAACTTGCCTACTTGTCTTTTATTCCTTCTTTTTCGGGTCATCGTGCGACACCTTCAACGCGTACGTGCACAGCACGAGATCGAGCGCAGGGTTTCTCGAGTCGAGTTCTGAACGACTTATCGGTCACCCCACGTCCATTCGACCACGCACCCTTTGGACGTACGAGGTCCTCCGAGATCTCACGTACGTGCCCGTACGTGTCGCTGTGTATCGTTTACATTGTTCTTGGACACGTTCATGACGAGAGGGAAGCTATGGATTCAACAAGAACACGACAGGATTGCGCGAAAAGCGCGATCGATCTAACTTATGACGGTACCACGCGGCGAACGCCACGTAAGCGAATATCCGTAAATTCGGGCGATTCGCGTGATATAGCCGTGGGGTCCACCACGTTCGGACATTAGACGGAATGTAATAGAGGTTCTGGCGAGTGTCCAACCGGATGAACGCGCTCGGAGGAAGACAGCTGCATACGTACCTCGACGTGCAATCCGCGCGCGCGCGGCACGGCGTGGCTGCGCTTAATACAGGCACGTATGCAGGAATGTCGCCGAGACCGGGTGTCCGGTGATCCCCAGGGGAGAGAACCGTGTTATAGAGACAGAGAGTGCAGCCGTCGGGTTCCGGGCTAGGCGGTAGATCGAGCGGCAAAACCTTATCCCCCCGGTTAGCCTCAACCACGACCAGACGTGTCCGTCCGATGGACGCGCGCTCTCTGGTCACCGTACGCCCGTGACTTCGGATGCGCGACGAATCCCCTCTGGCTATAATTCGCGCATCCACACTGCACTACTGGGATTTTATTTTCACGTCAGTTGCATTATTCGCAGAAGCATCGATGATCCGTGAGCATCGGTTCCGCGTGTGAGAGTAACGTTACATTACGTTCCGTCATGCCGTTACGTGAGAGAAGTTGTGTCCCCGGGCTTGTATATGTTTCGCAAAGCTCCATCCACTTTAAATGAAGTTTGATTTTAAACGCTTACTTATTTGAGAAGTGTGTGTTGATCTTTTACTCCTATCGAGTCTTAACTTTTACTAATTACAGTAAGATTAAATCTAACTTCGAAATAAGAGTTATAAAGAGTTATATAAAGCACTAGAAAGTTGTAGTTCTTGTGACATCTTCATTTTATATATAGAATTGGCGTTGGTTTTCAATATATTAATTAAGATAACGTCTTATGATGTTCATTTGTTTAAATTAAAGTGATTCTACGATAGTATCTATGTTACGGAACTTTGATTATTATATAAAGTCAAGCATCAAATTATCTCTCAAAAAGATATTTTGTATGAAGTAATTTTATATGATTTTTCTAGTATCCTTTTCATTTAAAGAGAAAGAGAGAGGTTTTAAGAATAGTTACGTTCATACATCTTGTTTTATTATCTTTGAAGTAGGCCTTGAAATCTTGGCGAGACTTTGAATTTATGTTGCTAACCCGGCAATAAGTGAACCATCTTCGTACGACTGTAGTGGAATAACTTTACTGGGGTAGATAAGTTTGTTTCGGGCGCGTGGCATGTTCCGCGTCATATTGGATTTGGATTTACGGCGAAGGCAAGCAGAGGGAAAGAGAACAAGATGGGGAGAAGGAGAAATAAGTCGATAGGGAGAAGGAAATGGTTGAATAGCAGTAGCCCGATAAGACCTTTATAAAGCCCAATGCGAAAAGCGGTAATTAGTTTCGTTCGTACGGTTTTTCTTTTTGCGGCCGTATTTCTTAGTATCTACTTTTGTCATGGTCTTTTTCTCACGGTCGAATTAAATACAAGAATGTCCGTTGCTGAACCGATATTTTTACGGAGCAACCACGTTCGACCATAGCATCACGGAGAGAGAGAGAGATATTCTTATCTTTAATGAAATTATAATTTTAAATGTAAAGCGTATTTCTGATATCGGCTGATAAATTTATTCTTATATGAAAGTATAGATATATGCATATATTTCTTTGAAAATAAACATGTGCATATCTTCTTGGTTAAAGCGGTCGGAAATGGCAGTATCTATTACGAATTTTGCGATTGAAGACCTTCAAATATATTGACACTCTGCAAACGAGCCGGTCAAATTCAGTTAGGTATCGCCTAACTGAGAATCTCTCGTCGTCCGAGTAAACACGGTCGCGAGTCGCCGGCATCCGGTCGTGAGTCGTTCCTGAAAACGAGTATCGCCGAAGATGAAGAGGAGAGTTATTTAATTTTCCTTCCCGAGCTGACTTGGCAGCAGGAATGGCAGCTGATTCCCGAATTGGCTGAATTGCCCTACTCGGCGACCGACGTTGGCGTCCTCTCCACGATTCCTCCGTCCGGCTCGGTATTTCCCGCAATCGGAATTCGACGTGTTTTCGCTGTAGCGAGGGTTTGCAGAACTCTCGACCGCAAATCTCTGATTTTAATTTCATTCCGGCGATCCGTAGTAGGCGCGGTCTATACCGGCGCGGCGCGGCAGCGGTTCGATCCTGCAATAGCATGGGATGCAAATATGTGAGAGACAAGCGAAGCGAATTGCAAGCATAGCGCGCGGATGAAAAACAGATTCTTCAAATGCCCACTTCAGCAGAGTGATCGAATGGTAAATTAAGTCCGGCACTTTTTCTGTTGAAATGATAGCTGGGGGAATGAATCCACAGGTTTTGATAAATTGTCCCTCATTCAATACACAGATAGTAACAGAATTATATTTTCTTTTTTAATTGCGTTGTATGTCGTAGCTTTCGGTTGTGACGCTTTTTATCTATCACCGATTTATTCGCGAGATTCTTTTTCTGAGAAATTGATACGTCCCGAGAGATAATGGTGCGATCGCATACAACGTATAGAGTATCGCGGCAGCTAAAGCCCGCTCGCTTCTCGCGGGGAATCGACAAACGGAAAAGTGTTTTAACGTCAACCACAGAGGAACACCCGTTTCCGGGAGGTAGGAAGAACATGTGAGAGCAATCGGCGCCTGGTATTGGCATCGGAATTCATTTAAATCTAAAACATCGACGACACATTTGCCGTTTAGTGTTCTCGATCGCGAACGTGACGATACGCGACAAATTCGGGTCAGCTCACCCGACATACTCTTGCTCTCGCTCGCCCGGGCGTCGATGATACTTCTCTCGTCGAAACAACAACGGATCGCTGACAGGTCAATGCACCGAATTTATTTCCCTTACAGCTGATTTGCAGGCGCAGCTTATGCCGCCCATAATTCACAATATCGTCTAATAGCGTGCGCAGCCACCATCATGGTTGCGCGCACTACGTTTGTGTTGCATTCTCTAGACTTATATGTTTTGATCGATAACATGATGCCGGGGGGGGGGGGGGTGCGTGTTTCCTTAAAATTTTTTCTCTTACTTTCGAGAGAATGTTTAAATATGATACGGAAACTTTATAAATTGTATTGATATAATTTTTACAATTGACATATTGTATCACAGAGTCTTGAAAAATTTTCAAGTATTTATGAAAAATTTAATGTTTATTTATGAAAAATTTAATAGGTGAAACGCCCATAAAGATGTAGTTTTTTTTTATTTTCAAGATGTACTGTTATTCTTTCGAATGTCAGAAAGATTATTTTTTTTACATTTTATAAAATGCTTGATTTTCCAATGTAATAAAATGTTCACACAACCTGTGGCTAAACAACGAAATAGAAATTCAAGACACTTTAGGAAAGTTACACGGAAAAAAAAGATAAGGTTGCCACAACCATAATTCGCCCAACAACATAGTGAATGTTGAGACAACCATAGTGAATGTTGAGACAACCATAGTGAATGTTGAGACAAACATTCACTATGTTTGTCTCAACATTCACTATGTTTGTCTCAACATTCACTATGGTTGTCTCAACATTCACTATGGTTGTCTCAACATTCACTATGTTGTTGGGCGAATTATGGTTGTGGCAACCTTATCTTTTTTTTCCGTGTATGAGTTATAATATAATTAAGTCCTTTAATACTCTTTGACGACACGGTTTGAAAAAAGGTAGAGGTGTTTTTAGATGAAGGAAATGTTTGAGGTTTTGCTTGGACGCATTAGAGCGAAGTATATAAGGGCTTTAATATTCGGTTCATTAATTGCATCATCCGTGGAGAAGAGAACGGGAAATTCCTTCCGATAAAACCTATAAATTATGCGTGGAACGCGAATAGTTAGCTGGGTAATAAAGAACACGGTTAGTTAGTCTTTGAACAAAGCTATCGCCACATTTTTGTAAAGAATCGTGCTCGACCACGAGTAAAAAAGTATTCGATTCTCGTGCCTTTGTTGTCGACTGTGTAATTGAGTTCGCCGTTATTTTCCGGCGAGATTTGTCGTGTCTTTTTTTATAACACACACACACACACACACACACGACAAACAAACACATACACATGCACACGCCCACACATGTGCATGCACGCATGCACACACGCTAGTTAACGTTTTTGAAAATGTTTCGTCCTCGACTCTTCATTGTGCGCGATCAACGCTTTTTTTTACAACATTTTATATTCATCCAACTCAATTTAATCCGTTCGCGTATTCCTCCGAAAGCGCGAGACCAGATTTATATATAAATTACTTTCGGTCATAAAGCAGTGGCACTTCAAATCGGATCACGGATTTACTCGAAATAGAAAACACATTAATGGCGCGCTGCATGTGTAAAACGTTTCAATTTGGAAAACATTGGAGGGAAATGTTTCTCGATATTCTGTAAACCGTGTCAGGAGGACATTGATAAAATTTCCTGGAATTGCGTGATTGGTAATTAATAGGCATCACGGAATTTCGATAAACAGCGCTATGTTGCATGATAATTAGTTAACGTGCTGCGCATTGCGATGATGCTTACGATATTTCGTGTATTATATTTTTAGATGTGTTACCCATTTGCAATTATCAGCGCTTTCTTTTGGACTGAGAATTTTGTGCATGTCTATGTTATGGATTTTATTGATTGAGAATGGTAAATCCGAAGTATATTAAATGTTAAACTAGAATCTTTAAGATGATAGAATGACAGATGGATTTTTATAATAAAGAACCCTCACATTTTTTTAGTTACAAATATATTTGCAAAATCGTATATAATATATATTAATTTAATAGATAAAATTCGTAAAGACGAATCGCTTTCTTTTGTCGTAATCGACACTTGAAGATTAATGAAACAGAGCAATACAAGATCACGCTTGGAAGCTCCGTACAGAAATCGTATCAACGCAGCAACCGATAAACCGCTTGATTCCTGACGGACATACATTTCGTTCCAAGTCAGCGTTAAGCCAATAAATTCGCAGAAGCCGTATTTCCGCACATTTTGCACCTGGGAGCGTCACAAGATGCTCGTCGCGAGACTCCGTTACGGATATTAACGCGGGAAAAGAAGTATATCGCTTTTACGACGAGTGGTCGAGCAAAAGTTTTCCACGACGCAGGAAATCGAGACTGATGCGACTTTTATATCCCGTCCTGCACACGACTACTCGGAACAATAACACTCTTCTCTGTTATATCGACCGCGGCCTGCGTTAACCCTCGTTAGAGGGTGAACAAGCCACTGCGGTTTCTATACATATCCAAACGTCATCGGTAGTTTGAACGTCACTCATCGAGCTTGGCTCTTTTGCTCTTTGGCGAACAGACAGGCACTTTATTATGCTCTAGTTAGAAACTTTTGAAATTGGAAAAAACCGAGATATATTAGTTGATAATGACATATTGTAGAAAAGTAGAAAATTACTTATATGAAACAATAGAGCCCATATATCTTCGTTTTTCAAGATCATAATTTAAAACAGAAGAAAAAGTTGTTTTCGAAGTAATTGGTTCGTCAAAGAAATTCCTCCAGAATTTATCATTAAGATTAAAATCGGAACTTTCTACAGATCCACTCTCATTCAGTAATTATTTGAGAAACGACGTGAAGGGCGATTCGCGGAGTGGTAGTCGTCATAGTCGGGCGAGGGGAGAAGAAGGCGAGGGACAAATATTTTCGCGCCGGCGTTATCGGTGTATCGCAGGCGAAATTCAGTAGATTGTATTTTTGATGTTACCCAGAACTTCATCGTTCGCCGTAACTACTTCCAATCTACCGTCGCCAGTCCCCTAACGGCGACCGTTAGGGATACCTTTCGTCTCCATCGTTGCCTTCCTTTCCTTCGACGTCGATCTGCCTTGTTTTCTGAAAGTCTTTTCTCGGGCAGAGGCCAGTTATCTTGACCCATACCTGGTCAACGGCTCCATCGAGAAGAATTTCGGGAGATGAAGCGTAGGGTGGCCCGCGCGCTATGAGCGTAATAGCTGCTGCCGACTGTCGATTCTTTCACCATATACCACACGAAATGAGTTTCCCGAGTTTCTCAGACTCTCCTTTCATTCGCGTCCCAGCGCTCGGATGGCGCGGCATGATTCGGTAAGTACCACCATATAGATTAAGGAATTGGCACTGTAAGCTCGCTCGGTGCTTCAAAGCTCGTTGGCTAACTCAAAGGACGAAACTATGTAGTAAAAGATTCAACGTCCGTAACATCTGCAAGTATACATAGAGTAACCTTTAACCAGTAAAAGATATTTTAAGAACTTTTATAATGAACTTGGACTCGATTTTACCGTAAGAAAAATGTCGTTTTTGCGGTTTTCTAATTTTCAACATTAAATCTTTCATAGATATTCTTCGTGAAAAAATCCTGTATTTATTTGAGTATAAAAATATTTTTGTAATTAAAAAATTCGATTCTAAATCAGGGAATGCTTCAGGGATTGTTTTTATATTGATGTTATATAATATTATTAATGAACTTAGGTTGCTCGATAAATAATTGTTACCACGAATGGAGCTTTTAGCAGATAGAAGGAGATTTGTGACTATATCTGGATGAAAGTATCGCAACGCTGGTCAATAATACAATAGAGTCAGTCATCGTGTTGTATGTCCCGAGCGACAAGACAGTGGAATAAATTGATGCACGGTTATATATTTATTGTGGGAGTTTGAAGCGTCGACGTAGCACACACATTGTTTCACTTTGTAAGTAGTTATTCCCAATGCGGACAGACCGAGCGTCGCGATGATCTCGCCTTGCTAGTTCCGCTTTAACAGGCGTTGCCTCGACTCGTCTGTGCAGCAACTATCTTTAGAACGTTCCACTTACGTTCTACTTCAGCTGCCTTCTTCAAGGTTTGGCTATGTCGCACGTTTTATAGTTAATGAGGATCAAATCAATCTGACACTCGTTTATCATTGACACAAATTCGAGGGCAACAGCTGAGTTATGAGATATTGCATTAGGAAGACTTTATATCTTGTAAATAGGATTAGAAAACATTTTAAAATGTTGTTGGTTCTTTACTTTATGGAACAATTTCTTAGAGAAACGGGAAGTACAGAGAAAAAAAGCATTAGAAAATTATTGGACCGTCTGACGCAATAAAGGACGTCTGTCCTTTGCAGTGTTACGGGTGGAAGTAATATTCATTACGAAGTTTGTAACTTTGGTCTTTCTTACATAAATGTATAAAAACTTTATATCTAAAGTACTGGATGCAAATTGTTGCTGTCGAGCAAGACAACGGCGCCAGATATTAATATATAATTATACTTCGAGCTTTATAGACAGCAGTATAAAAGAAAAGCTAGGAATATGACTATTAATAGCTATTATGCTTGTAACCTATAAAGCTCTCAATTGTATTTGTTCCAATTTATATATGCATCTGGTCACGTAAATTATATCGAACATATATATTATATAGATTATATGCATTTCAAAGTTTTACATTTAATTTTTCTGGCTAACACATTATACCTTTTTCTTAAATTTTTTCATTCGTTTGTATCCTTATCCTTTGTGCTACCTTTATCCTGCTACATTATACTTTTATCCGAGTTATCGAGTTTCCTGTTGTGCGTATCTGATCGTGTGGTGCAATTAAAGCCAAAACCATAGTGCTTAGTATACCGCATCGTATTACTATGTGCATATAGCATGACGCAATATCGCACCTGCCGCTGCAATTGCAATGTGTACAAGATACAAAGCCCGGGTCTGAGTAAATCTTGCGAATACAAACTTCAGTATACCGCGTGGCCCGAGTAAACTCTGCCAGCAGTCGCACGTGGCACATTACGCAGGACGAGGAACGAATTAGCAGACAGCGGTGCTTGTCTAGTCGATTGAAAACCAAGATTGTTAACACCACGAAATATTTATTAGCCCGCGCAGTGCCCTTTATCACGCGTCGCTGATAGACCGAAAATAACGGCGTTTACGATATACGTGCCATTCACGAAAAATTCTATTTTCCTTTTGCATCCGAAATATTAAAACTGTCCATTACGTTCAATTTTCGACAATACCAGGCAATAACGCGAGAATTATGGCAATAATAGACTCTATGAGAAAATGTCAATCTATAATTTTGGCCTCTCGTAACGTCAATCTATAATGTTAGCGTTATGAGAGGATAAAGAGAAATTGTGAAAATAAAGGAAAATGAAAAGGAAAAAGTAAGGCGAGTTTAAAATGTTTTTTTTGTTCATTATTTTTGTTCTCGTTTGTTCATAGTCGCCGTTCATAGTCATTACCCAGCTCGAATCTTCTCAAAATCCGTCTCTTTAATAATGCACCATCTCTGAAACTATTATTCCGCAGGGACTTCGCACAACTTGAGCTTCCGACCGCAGGATGACCTGAGACGATAAGACAAACGCCATGCATTAAGTTCAGTCAATATGCTTTCTCATTAACGTATGCTTATATTTTTTTTGTGAATGCATTTTTTTTACATTTGTTCATAATAATAATTTTAAAGCAGAATTGACAATCAGTCCCAGAATAATATCTAAAAATTTCGGGATATATCCATAAAATATTATTTTATAATAATATCCTCAATGAAAAAGTAGAACTGCAAATCGCACAATAGATTTGTATGAATTTTCACTTCGCAAATAAATACACAATTTTATCGTAAAATTTTTGACGTTATATTTCATCGCAAAGAAGAGAAAATGTATATAAATTTTGTGTAATATCTTTTTCATTTGTGATAATTATTTCTAAATTTTGTTTAATATATGTGATTTACTATATAAATAATGATTTAAATATAGATTCATATTTTGAGGAAGAATGAGGATTATCGAGAATTTTATCATAGTACGTTATCTTTCATTTCTTAAAACAACAGCGAAAAAATAGTGGAAATCGATTTAATTTATTATTAACTTGTTAGGAAATTAAAAAATGATTATTTAATATTATCCGTCGTGACATGATGGCGGATGGTGTATCTCGACAGAAGGTACCAACGTTGTGATCATTGCCCGGTAATCCCGGATTATATCGGCTCCCTATTCCTGATCGGAGATCGAGAGCAGCGTATAGTGCGACGGAGTTAAGACGCCGTAAATTGCACCAATTAATTGCGCGTAGCCTGTTGCTCCTTATGGGTATACCGTCCCTCGGCATCTGCTCGACGATGCATTACAAATTTGTACCTGATAATCATCTTGTTCAAATCGGTCCGGTGCGATATTACTTGCAAAACAAAACTGTTGATTAAATTGTAGCGTACAAAATAATCGGAAATACTCTGTCCATGTTAAAATTCAATTTAGAGATAAACACGATGATTAAACCTTCATATTTTATGAAACGGAAGGCTTACGAAAGAGGGCCTACTCGTCTGAAAACTTCTGCCATAAAATACACATTGTCTTTTCAAGGAATCAAATTCTTGTTGTTTTCTACGTTAGTTTTAGCTGCTGATATTATAACGATATCGTAACGCTTCAGACTAAAAATTTGAAACTAAAAAGATAGGCAGAACTGACCAGATAAAAAAGAGGAAGATTGGATTTCCGCAGGGATGACTGATCCGCACAGTCATTTGGGCTTAACGAACCCACGGACCCGAGTTCAACATTCTGTGGATACTCATATATATCTACACATCACAACATACATACACATCCATACGCGTTTTTAAATGATAGTACAGTGAACAATAAAAGAAAAGATAGACTCAATAGATAGTTTAAGAAAAAGAAGAATAAATTGAAATCTAGTGATGTATCTCACACAGCACACGATATTGCGATATCCACTAGATATCCGAGCGATCGCATTATGTCCAATTATATATCTCAATAACCGTAGGATCTCCACCATGGGATCGCATTATGTCCAATTGAACATCTGGATCACTCTGGGATATCCTCAGGATAAAGTGTGCTGTGTGGGATATGTGTTAAAAAACTTTATTAAATTGGAAATATTACGAAAACTAAAAAAAAAAGAAAAATCGTGTAATATTAGCTGTACACAACATGCCGCGCTGTGCACTTATACTCCGCGCTCGAGGCCTCTCTCCATGAAAATCCATTATTGTGAAACATTGATGTTGAAGATTTCAGCTTCTTTGTCAGGCATGCCAGGGCGAAAAGCTCAACTTCCGCTCCGCTTCCTCTCTTTTCCGCCCTTTCGTCCCGCAACTGCACTGGGCCGACCTGTTTCGCGCCGATGTAGTAGCGATAGCCGTAAACTTTCCGCCGTCATGTACAACAACGGCTGCAAGTTTCGCAGGTTTGAACCGATGAAAGCTTCTTCCTGTTCTTTTTTTTTCTTTTAAATGCATCCGTTAACCCGATGTTCGATTTACGAGCACATGATCGCAAAATGACGTAATCACTGTCGCGGTGTGAACATTAATATGCTTTTCGATTCTTTCGAATATAATTGTTCGCCCCTGCTTCCAACATGAGAACCTTTGTGTCCTTCCGTTTCCTGTTTCCGTGAAATATCTGAAGGCGATATAGCGAGAGATCGTAAAGCGCTTTATCGGGGAAACGTTGTTTCACTAAGTATAGAGGCGCGAGTTAAATGCGCACGGCTATTTCGAAATAACGACGAAAGTAAAGTTGGAGGCCGAGAAGTGCAGAAGCATTGGCATTACGAGCGAAACGTTTGTCTAGCAGGAATAGTCGAGCCGAGAAGTAGTCTCGTTAAAAGCTATCGCGGCGACGTCCTCCTCTGGCGAGATCGTTATTATTGATCAGCACTTAAGAATCAATTGCCAAATGATCTTATTTGCGAGCGACCTTGTTTGTTGCTATCGCGGCGTTTCTCGTGCTACGCGTAATAGAAGATTCAGAACGTGAGAGAGGGAAAGAGAGCGCGTTCCGCGACGATAACGCATCCTCGGTAGATATGTATACTTGGCATCTGGTATGTTTTCCGTATGTAACTTATCTTCATTTCAAGACGGAAAAGGAAACGTCTGTTTTCTCATCCTCACTTGTCACCTGCGTTGCTGAATTATGTACGCAGCATATACCATATATGTATACACGCGACGTCTGGAATACGATGTTCGGGCATAGTGTGTTCTGATACGACGTTTACCGCGTTATCCGATGTAGCTCGGGTTTCGGATCGCTGAAATGAGACACGGTAGACGAGACGGTCGAGACGTCCTCGTCTCGGGAATTTTTAAGGTGTTCCCTTCTGTGCGTCGTTGTTATCGCCAACGATGCTGCTTGCACGATCAGGCTTACGCGATGTCGCCGCAGAATGTAATTATTATCATGCGCTTTTATCAATTTCGCTTCTATTTCACAGTCCGCTTGCAACGCAAATTATCGGATAATCTCTTCGCATCGACGAAATTCCAGCGTCGCTACCTCGCAGACGTAATTAAATTTTACTGCAACGTTTTCCCATAATCTCGAAAACGAAAATAATCGACGTTTTATATATACTTTTTGGCCGGATATTGGGAGGTAACGAGGTATTGATATTTGCATTCTGCTCGCAGCAATAAGAAACGCTTTGTATCGGCATCGTGCGCGTCCTGGCGTTTCATTACCGATAAAAACCGTCCGCAAATTAAAGAAATAATCTTCCGCACTCTCCATTCACGGGATCAGATTGGCCGTTGGCGCTGTGGTAGACTATTAAAATAGAGATAATTAAAACAGGGAATATTCTCACCGCTAACCTCGTCTTTTTTTGCGCCGAACAACCATTCATCGCCATGTATCATGCATATGCATGTATACCCACTAACCATACGTACGATATTGAACCGGCGAAATATGGAGGTAGCGAAAAAAAATGAGCCACGTTTCGGTTAAACGTTGAGCTAAACCTTACCAAGAATGCTGTCATGATCAACCACGGACACGATCACGATAATTTTATCGATATAATTTAGCGAATTCATTAGGTTGTTGCATATACTATCGTGGAAACGAGAGAGTTAAGAAAGCGATTGTTTGAAGAGCGATAGTCTGCTTGCTATATGTCAGCAATTATACTTGCTGGCTGGTCACATAGGGAAGGAAAACTTTCAAACTTTAAGATTTTTGTCACAGTACAAAATAGCAGACAATATTTGATAATTTCTTGCATGCTAATCCGCATGCTATTTTTAGTAAATTTATTGTAACAATACAACTTTATTATTGGAATGATAATACCGCCAGAGATTCAGCGAAAGTTGACAGGGTTTCTACCTTACATCCTTGGATTTACAAGCCGGCGAGTTTACCAGTTTACATAATTGCACAAAGCCAGTTTTGTAGCCGCCGCTAAACTCGCCAGATAGTAACGAGCAAACATGCTCGTTTACAATGTTTAATCGTTACTTTACCGTGTGCTAGGCACAGAGAAATTGTGTTTTCGCCATTAGCAAACCCGAGTGTGCTGCGAGAACGGGAATTGTGTACCTAAAGCGCCGTTCACGCGCTTGCGATATTTATCGACACACCCGGCTACAAACGAGGCGACGATAAAGCCCAGTGGTTAGATCGGTCCGGTGAGAAAGTATTGTATCGCTTATTCCTAAATCACGACCTAAGAATTGTGCCGCAATCGAGCGTGAATGTCGCTCGAGTCGTGGAGTCTGCGCGAACACGAGAATTCGTGGCGCGTATATCTCCGTGAAATACGCGTTTCTCGCTCGGGCCAAGTCGCTGCACGCCGACCTCCCGCTATTTATTAGCCCGGCGCCACGTTGACGAGCGTCGGCGTTGACTACTGTTAATTAAATCCGGGCAATTATTTTGCTCGACCCGTCGTAAACCATCCGTAGCTCTGTCGCTCTGCGGAGGGCCACGAATTGTACCTCATGATCGTCCACGATCGATCGTCGGTCCTCGCACGTCGACGGATCTCCATCCTCGTTGTCGCCACGATCGAGACTTCAATCCAATTTACCTTATTTTAGTTCCGCTAAGACAAACACGAATAATGAATGATTAATTAAAGCTTCATAAAATTTTGCACATCTTTTTCAGTGCCCTTTATATGCCATGACTTTTGCAAGGAAAAGACAAAGAAAGAAATTTTTTTACGAGGATAAACCCTCTGTGATTCTTCCTCTCTGTTTTCAGAGAGGTACTCTCTGTAATTATTTTGTATGGTGTATTTCGTTTGCTACAAACTAAAATATGTCACATTTTATCACATATCGTTGAATTTTCAAATTAATATTGATTGCTTTTGAAGACATTTTCTCCAATAACCACGGATACAGAGTTAAGTGTGCTTTTATACATGGGATAAAATAAAGTTCCGCTCCGATCTAGAAGCTCGCGGTTACGGTAAGTGGATGGGTGGATTAACGACGTCGCCGACTTGATTGAAATTAGAGACGAAGGGCCAGTAATACTAGGAACACGATACCACCCGCCGCAACGCCAATCTTGCCTGTCTAGCCCGTTACGTCGGCTAAGGATAAAGTAGCACGACATCCGGCGAGTTCGAGCAAAGGTGATGACGGCACGGTTGAAACACCGGTCTGACGGCTGCCTAAAATATAGGCCAACAGGGTACAAACTCTCCAAGTCACAGCCAACAAATTGATCATAAAGAAATCGACAAAGGACCAAACAAAGCATAGCTTTTTACAGTCCAAGTGAAATCCTAAAAAACTTATTTATGGAAACTAAATCTTTTTTTTTGCTCTAATAATAAAGCATACAATAACATTGTTGAACTATGAATTAAGGCATATATTAGTTGAACATTAATTTCTTTTAAATGGAAGAAAGATTTCATATGTCTTTTTCAATAATTGCTCATATAGTTCTAAGATATTTCTGCGGTTGTATTTTTTCAATTATTTCTGTATGACAATGTTAAGATAATCGAATAATCTCGTGCTTGTTCGTGAACGAATTTTAAATATTACCAAAATACATTAAATTGTTTTGAGCAAGTGCAATCATAAATTCCGTTTAATGTTCCATATATCCAGCAAAGCTTTTGATCATATATAATCACCCGTTTGGATATCTAATCCGTAATGCAGTATATAATCGCGTACAAATCTGTTCATTGACTCGTCGATTTGCTGAATATCAATATGAAATGTGGGACATCAATATTTATTTCAGCGTCTATAACAGTTAATTACGGTATTAAGTACGTTGCGCGTGGCCGCGATACGTTTTCGTTGCTATACGAAATATCAACGAAAGAGCGAAACCGCGAAGGGAATTTTGCGGCGCGGACGGTACGAGAAAACCTGCCGCAAAATCGCACGGCGAATTACGGCGAAAGAAAACTTTTCACCGCGCTTGTAACGAAGCGGCCAGCATTTTATCGTGTTTAGTTTATCCGCTGTAAAATATCGCCGCTCGGTTATACCGTGAACTTCGTTACCGCAGCGGCCATCAAGCCGCCGTTCACTTTGGAAAACAGCGGCCGCTCGCGGTCGACAATTTTTCGCAACTCTCCGGCGAAGGCAATTTCGTTGCGCTCGTAATTTGCGCGAGACGCGAAGACATTGGCCGAGTTAAGACGTCACCGTATCACCGTAAACGTCGTATTCTTTTCGCCGTATTCTTTTCGCGGATTCGTAGAGGAAAGCTAAATCTTCGAAACCGCGTAACGAGCTTGTTTTGCGAGAATGTTGGCTTGCGAACTCTCGACTCGACAATTAAATTAAATCCTCGACGAAGATGTTCTTTGATTGCTGCCAAGGAATATTTCATTACCTACCAATGCAATCGTGCCAAAATGTGAGTTTGGCCACGTGTTATGCTCCGCGAAATCTTTCCGAGTTGAACATTGGAGCGCTTCTATTGCTTCAAAGGCCGGAGCTCTTTTTTCGGCGAGAAAAAATATGCTGGGGATTGATATCTTCCGAACTGCTACGTCCGCTTTAATCTACTCCGATAATACATATCCGTGTGTCTTAAAATGTTTAAATTACATAATGTAAAAAAATCCATCAAAAGCATACGATAAGTCGGGGAGCACGATTCGGCATTTTGCCAGAGAAGCAGAACGGATTGGAGACGTTGCATTAAAGTATAGCTTTCATATGGCGAAATATTAGGCGAGTTTCCACAGCAGACCACCGTAGTGAAAACGTTACTTTTCGGCTTCTCGCAGCGTCGGAATACCTAGAAAATTCCAAGCATCCCAAACGCGACCAATTTATACAACAAGCAATCGGGGCAGAGCCTGGCATGCGGCAGGAATGCGTAACTGCAGATGAGGTTCGACTGAATGTTTTCGGCGCTTCTTAAGACTAACGGAGCAAGTAATTATATTAGTTTCTTCTGAGAAACGAAAAGACGGTGAGATAGGGCAAATCGCTAGACGTGATATTAAACCCTCGATATCGTTTAAAGATACGTGCACATTGGCAAGCGATGAACTGTCAGCGAGATAGACGAATTCGTTTGGAAAGAAAAATACAGACAAGTAATGTATATTTATGCAATGTATATAATAATACAATGGTAATAATGTAAAAGATAAACTGCGTAAAATGCGAATTGTGTTGATGCAAATTCGTCGCAACGTCATCGTAGCCCACTGTCGTATGTACATATGTACGGGCTAATGAAAATATGTTTATTTGGAGATAAAAAATATATTTACTATCATCTCTTATCGTGCATAACTCACGTTGTTTATCACTTATCGATGTGCACGCGGCCTAAAAGGTGCGGGGAAGAAATCGTGTACGAACCCCTCGTGAATTTTTCCGAGCCGCACTCAGCCAATAGTAAAGCAATATAGGAGAAGATGCCACGGCGTATTTATGCTGGATTCCAGGGCGGCTCCTATTCCTGTTATTGGAGAATACCTCCGACTTAAATACGCCGATACGAATACCTCTATCTGCCTGCTGCGTTCGATCGTACACGAGAGAGTACGCGTGTATTGCCGTCGAATAGACGACCGCGTATTTCCCTCCGGTATGTTAGCGAGCATATTACCGATAACATTATCGAGCCCGACAACGAAATATCGTTTGCGTCGCGATAACTCGTCGTATAGCGGAGGCCCCGAAACGCGCGTCCACGTTGAACGGAGCGCGGAAACGGAGTTATCGATTTCTTGTGGGCATCCTTCATTAAAATCCGGCGTGAACGATTAATTATTGCTAAATGCAATCAGTTCTAGCAGTTGGGTGCCATTTCATTGCAATGTGTAATCATTTAGTGTAATCATCGTCGTTGCACATATGGCCGAATCCGATTCCTCTTTTTAACTTGTGACGAGTTATGATACGCTGAGTAGCTGTAATGGAAACTACGAATGATTTCGTGTAATAATTGGCGCGGTTATAGAAAATTATTGGTAGATGGAAATTTCGCGCATTTGCCTCTGAATAATTTCCAATTTCGGATTCCAATAATGTGAGCACGATTTAATGATATCTAAAGTTAAATTGATACTTTATCCTCTACATATGTATATCTATTAGCTATTTAGAAACATCGATATTTCAATATTTTCGAACTCATTTCGGTTTATTTATAAAAATCTGTAAACATGTCTCGTTGAAGTTGGTTTTATTTCTTTTTCGTTAAAGCGGTGCCACATATGCGTTCATAGATCTGCGAGTAAGGAACGTCAAAGTCTCACTTCATTTTTCGTACGCTACAATAATCCCATTTTGCCTCGCTACGCTTTGCCGGCTCGTTTGACATTCGATGCTCGAAATATTTGTGCCAGCCCGTATTCAATAGAGCGCGACACACGTCAATATGACTTGAATCATATTTCCTGATTTTGTTCTTGCGTTAGAATATCTATCTTCGTTTTGTGTATACCACACGTGCACACGTCGTTACATTCCCACCGTCTAGCTATCGTGGGAATTTTCACGAAGACGCCGTTGGTGGGAATAATATCGTAAAAATTCGTAAAGCGGATTTTTCTTAGTGTCTATATACTAGTGGATGCAGCGTTGCACCTCAAGCACCGTCCGATTTAAGTTTCTGCAGAGTAACGATAAATTCGCATTCATGCCCCGTGAAGAGAGATTTTGTGGTCAATTTGAAATCGACTTATAGATAAAACGAATAAATAAATGACTAATAAATGTGCGAAAAATAAATTCTGTAAACAAATTTTGAAAAAATTAAATTTAATGTTCAAAGAAGCGTACATTTCTGTTA
This sequence comes from Aphaenogaster rudis, assembly GCA_003063815.1. Taxonomy (NCBI): domain Eukaryota; kingdom Metazoa; phylum Arthropoda; class Insecta; order Hymenoptera; family Formicidae; genus Aphaenogaster; species Aphaenogaster rudis. The sequence goes on along the minus strand of NJRL01000024.1, from coordinate 628,277 downwards.
GTTACATATTGTAAAATTAATATATTTTATAACATCGTTTATCCATATTTTTTAGAAAGCAGCTTTTATTTATGCTATTTTATTATTAATTTTAGAGATATTTTAGAAGCTAACAACTAATATTTGTGCATTTAGTGCGGGCATTAGTTTAATCGATGTGTTCGGGTTGATGCACGGGCGAGATGCTACGAATATCAAGATCTTTGCAAACCGTAATTAGACAAAGTTCGAAGTTTCTGAACTTAAATCCTCGGGTTGCTTTCGAGCCGAGACGCGGGCACTATGTTACGTTTAAAGAACTTGGTGACCCGCTCGGTTTGAGTTAGTTCTCTCTTAACGGACGAATTCGCTTCTCGCGAATTTATACAACCCATATTACTATTCACGCGATTCCCCAATGAAATTTCACAATGCTGCTCTGGCAATTCTGAGCGAGGAACATTTTTGCAAATTTACTTCTCCGCGACATCTCTTTGACTTCTTAAGTTTTAATTTAAATTTCAAGACGCTAGCTACCAAGTTAAGAGAGAGAAGTGCTTCCTGATATATATTCCTTCGTGTTGTAAGTGCATGCCATTAATTTTATAGATTTTTCATGGACAAATTTTGTAAAAGTGTGAGAGAGCCATTTAAAGACTTTTCTAAAATTATTAATCATAATTTTTGAAATTTGCATATAGTTCTTGAGAAGTAGTTACATAATTTGGAATGTCCGAGAATGTTTGGCGTACCTCGCTTTGTTATCAATTTCAGTTTTATTGGCGCTCATTGAAAGTACGAAGTTGCCTAGGATTTCGCTATCTCAGCAGTTTCCTCGGATTTCAGAAGGTCCGAACTCTGTTGGGATGTACGAACTTTAAATCGATCTTGCAGAATGGAAGTATATCACGAGTACCATAACTCTCCGCTTGTTCTACTTAACGATGGCGGATCGATCGCCAAGCGGGGATTATTTTTTTGACGTTTTGTTCGGTTACTAAGGTTTTCGCTGATCTTTCTGTAATTACATTCCAAAATCAAACTGTCTTTTATGAAAACATCCCCAAACAAAATTTTTTACAAAGTTGTTTGATTAGTAATAATAAATTTAATTTTACGTTTGGCGTTATCTCGAGTCACGAAATAAATTCTTAAAATATTACAGTGCTGTGATTTAAATTTGCGATTCAAACGTTCAGTTCGACGACTATTGGGATCATCCTGAACGGTGCTAACCGCGCGGTATGCAATTACGTATGATTAAACAGCAATATCGTCACCGCGACTTGAATTAAACGACAACAAGGTTGATCGGCACGCTATTAACAACGCGACGTGCGAGCTCGTCGTCGCATTTGCCGATAAATTGTGTTTCCTGAAAAAATAAGGGCAAACCGATCCGGGATGTAACTTCCGACGTACGATTATTATATCCGTTGACATGAGGCGTCGTGCTGTGAACATTGTTAAACGCGTCGTACAAATTTGTAGTAACAGTTGTACCGGACCGGGGCCGGTTGACAGTGCTTTAATTCAATTTCACGCTGCGATGGACTGCGCGTTGCTCGTCAATTATATCGACTGCTGTAATACCGAGAAATCCACTCTGAAATTTCGCGAATTATCTCACGAATTATCAGCTGTGCGACGTGCGCTCTCGGTAGCCGGTATCTGGGAGGGGAGGCTATATTTGCCGCAATTAAGCGAAAACGTGTTACCGGGCTAATTTGCTCTATGACGCAATTTGTATTCTATTTAGCGATATAGAACGCGCCGGAGAATGGGCAGCTAAACGACTCTAAAACATAAAGCGTCGCGCAACGGCGAGCACATTTTTGCGAATTTATCGCGATTTTTCGAACGCGTCGCAACTCTCTTTTAACAGTCAGTCGCTATTATTCGCCATTGTCCGCTTGTTTGTCGCGCGTTATTCGCGAGTATAACCGATCGTGCTTCGATACGACTTCCGTTTTGGCATCGAAAAATTACAGCTCCCGCGGAAGTCGCGTCGTCGGCTCGTTATCCTCGCGAACGAACGACCCGACACGGACGAGAGAGCCGTTTCGTTCTTCGCGGAGGGCTCTTTACCCCATGTCTCATATTCCAGCCGAAATGCCGTATTGCGGCTATGCCCCAGATTCGCCTCGTAATTTGGAGTGCGATCGTTAGCGAAAGAGCCTATGGAAGGTGGGTCGTTTGCGTGGTGGTTAACCGCGCTATATCGCGAGACATGCGTACATTCGCATGTACGTAGATGCATATTCAAATGCGCGCTTACCGCTCATTAGTTTCCAGGCATCTTAGATTTTTACTAATTCATATTTCTCCCTCATCGACGTGAAATTGTGCCGATGTAATCGTGCTAATGGAATGTCATGATGGCGTACGAACTCAATCAAGCAAGAGCGTAACCGTGTACGACATTTAATTAAATAAACTTGTACTCTGTAACCTTGCGAACAGTCTAAGAAATCCTGCGTGGGAAAGAAAGCCTAGAAAAGACACTTTTATTTAATGCTTTCTACGTCCGCCGTTACATTAATGAGTGACAGTGGGTATGCTTCGAAGAAACGAGATGCAGCAGTTAGCGTGACCTTACAATGTGTACCTACAACTATGTCTGCATGTACATTAACGGATCTATTTGTACGTTTTGTTTGTACGTTTCGCTTTGCTTGGCTTCTGCGAAGTGGCGCGTGCATTCTTCCATCATTACTCAGCAAGGAGTTTCGCAGAAGGCAAGTTGAAGGAAGGTACACACGTATTATTTGTATTAAGACCGTCTCTTGATGATCGTTATAACAAACGCGGTCGAATTAGCGTGATTGTCTACGACACATCTGAAACGTTTATATTCTATATTTATTTTATTAATAAAAATTCAGAAATGTAAAATTTTGAAGGAAATTCGTTTCAACACAAATTGATTTTTCACAATTTATATGATGAGATATGTAATATACAGTATAATATAAATAAGCATAATAGCAAAAGATATTTTAAGATTATTATAAGTCGAGGTGAATAGAGTTGTAACAGACTAAAAATAGACGTCTCCTATCTTCGTGTAAACCCTTGCCACATCTTTTTATCAAGTTTCTTCTCGTCTTTTCGGTATATCGCCGACATTTTCTCGATGTAACGTATTATGAAAGAAAACCCGATGTTGTTATGGTTCGGATCTCGGTTCGAGTCACGGTGTGATCAGGAGCTGCCACACGTACACGACGCGTCCTGTAATTAACACGACCCAGCGGGTTAAAATTATGTCAGATCCTGCCGTTTACTTCCATCTCCACGATGCGACCCGCGGCCTCCGCCCTCGCCACGTCTCTCGAGTAAGTATTCCCGCGAGCGTCTTAACGTAACTCGCTTCGCAACGTATGCCCAGGCCGCTAACGGCGTGTAATTAAGCGCCCTCGGCGCGACGATAATGGCGTCATAATTACGGAGTCCCCTTGCTTTCCGCTCCTGGCCGGTATGGTGGCACGGTGATGAAAAGATGCTGCGCTGGACTGTAGTCACGCTGCGTTTTTAGTGAGAAATACGAACTGATCGTGAATCATCTTATTGCATCGAAATTAATGGGCGGAGACATTTGACTGAAATTGAAATACGATCCGTAATCTCAAAATACGCTAATCTCGAAAGACTGACTGCAGCTGTATAATGAGTTTTACAGGAAATTGAACAGATATTTCCGTAATCCGGTAAAATTAATAATGGATAGATAGAGAGATAGAAGATTTATTTCGATTCTGGGTCAAGCTGAGAAAGGCAATTCGTATCTAAATCCGGATACCGGAAATGAAAAGCAGCGTGTTTGGTACGTTTCGACTGCAGTTCGATCCTGCATTCACGATCGATAAGTTTTTCGCGTCAATGAATGGTATCTTTTGCCACTATTCACTAGATATCAAAATCAAAGTGAATACTGCAATCGCGAACGCGATACTCGGTTGTTTACGCGAGCCCATGGCATTGGCTATGTCATCAACAGTGATCAATCTAGAGCGCAGATTCGCCGGGGTCTATTATCGGCCAACGTAGAAGTCGAGCTTCTTCAAACGACGTTGCTCTCTGCTCTCTATTGCATCTTCTCGTATTCATGGAAATTCTAAGGACCCTATAAACTCTGTTTAAGGATCATTTCGATCGAATTAGGTCGGTCCACATGCACGCACGCGCACGCACCCATCTGCAGCGTAATGGAATTCCGATACCAATTTGCGTCCGCTTTGCTTTACGTCAGCATAGTGACAGCCGCGACCTCATCGTTGCATCCTTTCAAAATTATTACTAAAACCGGATAATTGATCGACGAGAAACGCGAAAATGAGGTATCTCAATTATATTTTTCTTAGTTTGTACCAAAGATGTTTTCTAATTCTCTTTTTTTCTTTCTCTTTCTTTCTCTCACGCAGTAGGAAAGAAAGTACAAAATCACTTGATTATAAATTATATTTATTCTATCCGCCTATTCGTAAATGTTTTGCCCGCTTATTCGTAATTTATCCCAACAGATTTCAATATTAAAGGATCGTTTTAAGAGATTTAACTTTTTTTAAATAAGCAAATAATTGCTTAAAAGAGGCACGTATTAACATAGGTTTGAAAATAATTTCCAAGTCGTCCAATATCGTTCGTTGAATAAACATTAAGTCAACTTCCGCACTGCGCTCAGATCTCAAACTCCAGTTATGGAAATTAACTGGCAAAATAAGCCGGCCTTTGGGAAGGGATGATGATAGACGCGAGATAGAGCGAGAAGTTGAAGTATATGCGATAGTGACGCGAAAAGTAGAAGCGAAAGGAGGAGGCGGCGCTCGAATAATGATCGATCACACGTTCCGTCCGCCTGTAGAACCGGATGTCGTACCCTTCCGCAACAACCCGCGACGGACGGTCATTTGTTCGGGCTGGCGCTTATGTACGATCCCGGGGCCGTGTCATGCGGAAGCCTCGATGCTCGTTCGTGCCGATATATCGATGCTATTACATCAACGTCCCCCGTTACGAGCAAGTTTTGGTTGTCCTTTTGTACTTTGTGTCGCGTGAAATTTAGTATCGATAGCGCAAAGCGAACCGCATCGCAGTTAGTGGCCATTACGCAGTTACAACTATTTGTTTTGCTGTAGCAATTTACCAGCCGCAAAAGAATGTAACAACCGCGGAAACTCGGCCTCGCGAAAACTCGTGCTATTCACTTGCCTGCCGCAGATGTCTTAAAATGCAAAATTGGTTTTATTTGGCGAAAGCCACTCGCGCTCGTGTCGTTAAGCATTAAGTGTCGAAAACCGCGAATTTTCTGCACGCTATCCGCTGCCATTTCGTTCCATCTCCACGTCTACAGGGAACGTTAAAGTTTTAATGCGGCAGGGATAAGCTGTCTTCACCGCACCACGGGCTATCCACTAAATGCTTGAACGACAACCACTGCAATTTTAGTTTGACCGAGTTGCCGAGTTGCACGCAGTTCTTGTCTCGAAGTCGTCTAAAAGACTTTTGTTTGAATACACAATGCCGATTAAAAATCTGGAATTATGCAAGAAAAACGCAAAAACTGCAGAAAAAAGGTAAATTTCTCCCTGATAGAGATGCTATTTTTGCTATCCATTAAGACTTTAATTATTAGAAGTCTTATTCTGCTGTGTAGCGTATATTAACTTCATTATGATTAAATTAAGCAAATTTTTTAGATTAATTTTTCATTATTATAGGGCAGCGAAAATTTGAATTTAAATTCGCAATTAATTAATCAATCATTTTTCTCTTGTGAATAATTTACTAAATAATTTTGTATATTTTATAGTAAACAATATTTATCATTCATCATTCCTCAATCTAACAATCTAAATAAAGTGAAATCTAAATAAAAAATATATGATGTGTGCGCTCATTGCGAGTATTATAAATGATATTTCGTAAAGACAATTTCATCGTTTCCTTAAGAATTGAAACAAGAAACTACCTCTGTTGTGTGTGCGCGAGTTTGCCGTGCTAGAACTTTATGTTGGAACTTTACAGTGCACCGAAATGTATACAAATGAGCGGTGCGGTGCCCATCGGAACGATTAATCACTTTCCTTGCGCGGTGCACGACTTCTAAAAACTCGCGCACTTCGCGCGGTGACAAATCGAAAAGGGAGTACGAGCGTTTCGAAACTCGAATCCAATGCCGAATAGTAAAACTTTAGTCTCGGAGTATGGCTCACTCTACCCAGATTAAATCGCATTTATAGACGTTCTTGATGAGTTTCGGAGAGATTCCTGGGGAGAATTTCTTCGCTGAGATAATGCTCCGTTAGATAATACAGTTGCGGGGTGAAGTAAACTTTTAGCGTGTATAACTATGTTGTTAGTATACGACACTAAACTATCTCGCCAAACTTTGCATCAAAATACGAGTCAGTTTATAAAATATCCGTTCGCTCTGTGCTGGTAGAGAGGAAAGTATTGTTTAACATTTAAATTACTTTTCGGTATATTGAGAATCAAGAATTACTTTTTGTGTTCATTATTTGATGAAAAGCGCAAGATAAATACAGGCACATATAATTTATATATAAATATAAAGTGTTGAAACGCGTGATATAAATAAATTTAAACCTAAACTAATTGGACGTCCACGACAAATCAGTTTTCGATTGTTTTTATACGTGACAAGTAGTCCGTAGAGTATCGATCATATAATGTGTGAGTGTGTGGGACTAATCAAGCTTGTAGCATCACTCGCGCAGGGTGATTAGATGCGCTATCCGACCTCAAACAACCCGCCGTTCTAACTCAAACACCAATCCCTTAAGGGAACCAAGATGTTAGATTATGTTACGTCGTTAAAGGTAATTAATACTACCTTTCGCTCGCACGCTGCGCAGTTGCTTCCGTAAGAATTTAATGAGACGTGCCATTAGCGTGATATTTCGGGAGATATCTATTATAGCAGACATATCTCGCTTTTATATATAAATCAGAAGCTGTCGGACGTAATACATATAATATAGTGTAATATAATATTATAATAGTATAATATAATATATTATGACAAAATATATATTTATGTATTCTGCCAAGAGACAATTATTACTATTTTTTCGCAGTCTACTTTACGAAATGGCCAAGTTGGACGTAATTATCCCGGGAAAGGAAGGCGAGAAATGCGACGTGTAAAGTATTGTAACGTGTTTAATACGCGGAAGGGGTGAGAGAAAAGTGAGCGTTGCTCTTAATTAATGGAGCGTGTTAAATGACGCCATGTTCTATATGGATTGCTTTTGTTCACGGTTTAAATGACGGGCGATGTTAATCATCGCGACGCACATTACGGGGGGGTAAATTGGCGATGTACCCTCTTAAGAGGCCACGTGACAGGCGGGGAAAAGTTACACCGACAACAGTGCCATACAAGTTGTGCAACGTGTTACGTAATCTCGAAACAGAGAGTTAACATGCTCGGAGGAACAAGTTAAGTGCATTATAATGCGAGCGTCTCGTCGTTCGAGTATCGCGTCATTGATAGCATCAGCGATGCTTTACGGATAATAGCCGTTATGGAACACAAACGAAATTTATATTGTTCATTAACGTAGAACTAGTGTAGTAGCTATTATCAAAGAGAAACATAATTTTATATTTTTCTGAGCACTTATATGTATAAGAATATCGGATGTCGATAACAACTTGCTAGACTGATATTTTATTTCAATTATTATTTAAATCATCAGACTAATGAAAATGTCACTTTTATTAAATGTTTTAAATTAATTTCTGTTTAATGTCACTTTTGACTGCGTTATTAAATTTCGTTAATATTTATTGAAGGTTTAATCCCACATGTTTTATCTTTTTGGCTTTCCGTATTATTTGCATATTTTAATTACACATTGTTTTATAGAGATAATATTACAATTTTGGTGATCGCGACAGTTTCGAAATGTCAAATTCTCACTGCACTATGTGAACCAAACGAGATTCACATTTCGATCACGCTTGGAAAGGTTTTCGACAGGTCATCAAAGGCTTAGACTCGAAAGACGAGGTTCGTACTCGCCTTCGATGAGAAAATACAGAAGTGTTAAGGGTTAATCCGGTGCCAACCCTCCGTCACTCGCCACTTAATCCGAAATCTCTTCCCTTCGTTGTGCCGAGCAAATTCTACCACGAATCGCTGAATTTTACAACTACGAAGCAGCAATAAATCGGAACGGCCTTTCTTCGTATTTGAACAAATCACTTCGCATAATATTAATGAAATAAATATTTGTCTATTAAAAGATTGCCAAATTTATTATCTTTCACATGACTTTTCGCTTCACACCTACAATTGAAATTAGAATTTGAGACCGCGAAATACTCAAAGCATTCAACCGATCGCTTTAACATCATGTCACGCACTTTATTACGATGTTAATTAACACTTTAATCCCGGACGTAATGTAGTTGGCGCTTTGATTTGCGCCTTGTTACAAAGTTAATCGAAGTTAAGAGATGAAAATTTCTATCAAAGAGAGTTGCTCGACAAAACGAACAAGGTGGCATTCTGCGGAGAATATCATCTGGAAATATTCTGTGGAGGCAATAATGATTCGGATAGTACATATTTGTAATTAATGATTCGGATAGTGCAAAATCGGTCAAATTCGTCAATGTCCACATTAACGTTAATTGCCAATGTCCATTAATTAATTTACTGTATCTTTTTGCGTATCTTTTTGCAAAACAAGGTGGGTAATCGGGTTTACGCTGCGAATGAACAGATTTATCAAATACAAGATATTTCCCGTCTCGAGCAAGAATGATGTGTCGTCGCGGTACGCAGATGCAGCATCCTAGCAAGATTGCTGCTGTGCGACCGCGCATTCCGAGTCGCGCTTCTCTTAGTCTCGACAACATACCGAATACGTCTTGGTGCAGGAATGCGTAAAGGAAATACGAAGAACTACTCTTGTCGTATGTCACTTTCTCTTTCTCGTTCGCTGAAAAATATGTCGATTTCTCGTGAGGTAATCTATGCGGCATGATAGAAACCTATCATCGCGACGCGGTTCATCTGTCTCATTGGCGTACACCTGGTTCGATTTAGAAGACTTACAAGTGTTTGCGTCGTACCACCGTAACGAGAAACTCCATAGTAATAGGTTTTTCTTGAAGTACTCGGAGTAATTTCTTTAAACGCCGAGCGCTGTCCCGGAGGGGGGTTCGCTAATGAATTCCTGCCGGTTTCCTCGCCGTCGGCGTCATCAAAGTGTTTACGTCACATCGAGTTCTCTCTCTCTCTCTCTCTCTCTCTCTCTCTCTCTCTCTCTCTCTCTCTATATATATATATATATATATATATATATATAGGCTTTCTTTCAACCTTTTCTCTGGAATGACCAGAATAATGCGCTCCTCAAACTGTGTAAAACTTATTTAAAGATATTAACACTAAAGCTACCGACAATTTATATATATACCTATTTCTACCGAACCGGATTATAAGTATATTAAGAAAAAGTCGTGAAGTCAATTGAGAAAACGCGATAACATTGAATGCAGAATTTTTAATCAAAAATTGAAAAGTTTTTAAACGGTCATTTGACCGGCGGTGGTAGTTTTAGTGTTAATCAAAAGTTTAAAAACGGTCATTTGACCAGCGGTGGTAGGGTTTAGTGTTAAAGAACACACTAAGATGAATAATAATATTTTCTGACGCGAAGCATTACGAGATGTCAGAATTGTTTCCTGATTTCGTCAAAATAGTCTTTGTTTAGACAGTAGGGTAGGTCTGATCCTGTACACACTCTGTATCTATACTTACACCGGCCCTTTTCCTCTCGTGCGACGCCGTATAAAAGCCTCGACGCCGTAAATGCCTCTCTATTTGAAATGCATTGGTCGTAGGCGAGGAGCACGACGACGCTGTTTGCGCTGTCAACCAACGGATAATGGATCGGGGTCGCTGGACAGGCCGCTGTCACGGCGGCGGCGACGGTAGCAGTGGCGACGGCGGCGGTCTGTGAGGGCGACCCGTAGAAAAATGACTATTACTTCGCCGAAGATCAGGTTAATAAAACGATCGGTCAATGTTGCTCGCGGCCATCCCAAACTGCCATTCCTCTAGATACGCGGCATATCGCGATGCTCTCAGACGCCTCGCCGAGAAATGATCGAGCGACACGTAATTTTAAGTCGACCATAGGTAGTTGGTAGGTTTCTAAGCATCATTCGGATACTTCTGTGTCAATTTTCGTATGCCGAACAAGCAAGGACATTTCAGATATAATTTTGCCTTTCGAAAACAGGTTATTTTACTCCACTTTTATTTATTTTTATTATACTGCACATTGCGCGCATTCTATCGAATTGCAATAGCGGAGAATCACAAGAAGATTTTTAAATGATTCCTTGTGGATTTTGTTATTCATATTATTTCGCCAATTCGTTTTCGATAATTATCGATGTATTGCATATATTCCTCTTCTTTCTAAATATTACTAAAAAATACCTATTTTACGCGTCAGTGCCTTGAAAATTGTTTTTCTCTCTGTTTTCCGTAACAATGGAAAAATCGGGCGTGCGCCAAATCTGTCGAATTGTTAATTTCGATATACATGTCGCGCGGCATCGTCGTCGCCTGACAGGAGATTCATGCTCGTCCCAGCTGTTTAATATTCCGCATTTGTAAGCCGCGCGAGCAGGCTGTGCTTTTTTTTACAGTTTGTCTCTCTCTCTCTCTCTCTCTCTCTCTCTCTCTCCCCCCCATACATGAAATACACGTATGAAATTTTCTATGGCGTCATAGCGCGCGGCGGAAGGAATACCGAAAGCGCATTTTATAAAGAACGACGACGTCCCTTTTACCATGCACATTCGCGCGGAAGTATAACGGAGGAGGAATATCGTCCACGCGGCGCATTCCGCAGCCCGGAGAGGCATGACCTCTCTCAGGTAATTTGCGCCTCCGTGCACGCGCGCGACCCTGTGAAAATCTGCCGAAGAAATTTATTTGCCGGTACGATGGATCCCCTTGCTGCACTTTCGCATCGCGTCTCCTTGATGGTTAAAAGATGGCACATTTAATGCGCACTAAGAGCCGGCCTTAGCTTTTCTTTTAACGCGACAACGACGTGGTGCCACATGGAACCGAAGGCATTACGTCGATCGATATTAATCGCGGTTGCAAGCTAAAATGGTTTGTGAAATTGATTTAGTTTCCGTAAACTGTCCGTTTTTCTAATGCGAATCCTGACTGAATGGAAATGTCGATAGAGCATACGTGCGAGGTTGTTCTGAAGGCCGATATATAATAACGATCCGTTTATCTATTCCCTTTGGGATCGTACTCCATTAAGTGTAGCCTCATCGATCAACGGCTTATATCGATCTCTGCTTATTGTTATTGATTCCCGATATACACCAGTGGCGGGCTTATACCGGAATTCTTTCTTCGCCGATAATTCTCTCATCGTTTCCGGAATTGCTGCTAGCAACGGAAAACGCGATGACACTTCAGAGTTTCGCTCTCCAGCACCGACGTGTGTTGAAAAACCGCATCCGGAAATATCTGGATCAATTGCCGCGCCCGGGCGCCCGCGCCGGTATCGCAGTGGTGGGTTGATGGGTGGGTCGGTGGGCGGGCGAGAGCGAATTTTCTTGATGACGTACTCGTCGTTATTAAAAATTCTTAGCGTGAGTAATCTCAGTGTCGGCGCCGTGCGGTTGGGGCCAAAAGGAACGCGATACGTAATTTTCCCGTAATTACATTTACGGGAACCAGCAACACACTGCCGCGCGGTGGCTGCTTTAGGGAGAACCGTCCTCGGTATATTGGATCTCTCAAGTACGTACTCGTTCTACCATCCTATCGTTGGATGGTTTCTGCGAAACTTGAACTTTCCGCCGGAGAGCTCAAGGCGATCTTACCGAGAACGAGCACCGATCGCGGTCGATGTCGTCCTCGTCTTCGCCCTCGTCCTCGCCGGCGCCGCCGCCGTGCCACTCGGCTTTAAGCGACGAGATCCTTCCTCCTCGAAAACCTTTTTTCCGCTGCATGGCTTTCGCTCGGGACTTAATCTTTTCTGCAAAGTTATGAAAACGTCGCGCGCCGTAGCACCGGCCGCAAGAGCTTCGTAGTGTTTCGGTAATGAAGTACGTTCCTGGTCAAAGAGCGCGACGTGAATTCTGACGCAGCATCGCGAGATAGTCGGACCACCAGAATCGTATCGAAAGGACTTTCCTGATTAATGGAATTTTTTATTGTAAAGCGATTATCCACCGACCAATATCTTTCTTCGGCTTTATCGTCCTTGTTCCTCCCGTTATCCGCTTCCCGGATTGGATTCTGAGACTTGACATCGCGTAAATAAAGGAACTTATTGTAGATAAGTAGCTTTTTAATTGGATCTTCGCAGTTAATAATTTTTATTTTAGTTTTACATTTCAATTAACTGCTTATAAACATAAACTAAGAAACTGTTTACTCTTTAATGTTAAGGAATTGAATTAAAATGTTTTTAAAGAAACATCCACTCGCAGTTAATTAAGGAACAATTTGCTCAAGTCCTTGACGTATATTAATTTTGCGTCTGGGTTAATTGCAGCACAACGCGTATTTTTATCATCTTTATTATAATGCCAACCTACCTACGGGATGTTGAAATATCCCGACCTAGACATGATCGAGTGGCGTTATTCGCGCGCATCATCGCGTAAGCCAGCCGTCCATCAGCAACCTCGGAAAACATTAAACAACCGACGGCTCTCGCGCATCTCATTTGCCGTAAGGATGCGCCCTTGCCTATCTCATTATCCTTTCTATGCTAACGTGAGTGATACGTCATCGCAGTGTAAAATTCACTTCCCTCGGTTAATCTCGGCACACAGTGTTACTTCATCTCATTAATACATCAAATTTTCTAACGTGATTAAAAAATCATTTGTTACTTCTAGCATGATTAATTGATTTAATAACACATTGATAATAATACACATTTTAATAATAAAACTCGTGTTATTTATGTCATCCTTTATTATGGAATTAAATCCGCTACTTAAAGGTGATCGTTAGGCCATTACAACAAGCCACTTACATGATAGTATGAGCAGCACGGCAAGACGTTTCTGTTATGTAATTAGCCTATCAGAAAAGGATAGCGACTCTCTCTTTTATATATTTCATTCGCATCATCGCGTCGATATTAGTTTGCCTTTACTGTCGTTGATACTTTGTCGGTATCTTCGATTTCGAAGATTAGATTCGACGTTGTTCACACGAGATGGGCACCGCGTTTCCGATCCGACGTAATACGGATCACCTCATGATTTTCTGAAATTGAGATGTCTTGGATGAATGAACGCGAAGAATCATGGCGAGAAGAAAAGGTAGATAACAAAAAGGAGTTCGAGATAGTTTGAGTATTATCAGTGTAATCTGTATGCAATATCGTTAACCGATACAAGTCAGTAAAAATAAAACTTGGGTTAGTTTCTATATTTATTTATAACATATTATGTTAGATTGGGTTTGTCTTTTTATAAAGAACATTTTATTTATGCATTCGAAATATACTGGCTACAAGCATATTTCTGCTTTTTAAATTTCATTTCCCTGATCTAAAAACGTTTATCTCGTGTACGTCTACAATATATAGTGTTTTATTAAGATATAAAGATGCACTTTCGCATAAAGTTAAATGGCATTCGTGGTTGCTCGTTGCGTATTTCCAGAATTTTTGCATTGTTCACCGGTCGCGATTTCGTTGCTCGCCCACGGCGATAAATATTTCGGCGAAATTGCAAATTTCACGATGGTATTTGATTACGTGAGGCTATAGGAGGAACGAATCGTCGCGGTAAATCGCTACAATTCTTTTTAATCTCCTTAAGCGCAGCGCAAAGGAATATCGTAAATTCGGTGTAGAGCGTATAGAGCTTACAATTTTGGCGCGTGTAGTTTTGCGTGCGTGTTTCGGTATCGCGTGCTTTCGTGTGTTCGTGGTTGCCATCATCTCCTTTTTTTCTTTGGAGCCACTGTGATTCAGTCTTTGACAGCTTTCCTAAATCGAGCTGTCGAGTAAATCGTCCGCGCGTATAGCCCGAAAAGAGAGACGTGGTGAGTGAATTGAACGGACGTACGGACGAAAAGGACGAGCGGCTCCTATTATCAAATACGCGCGTGGGATACGGGGGTAAAAAAAAAGGAAAAACGGGTCGGAGATCCGTGCCGGACACGCCCAGCCACGTTTGCAACGTTTTCCATCGTTTTACTCTTCCCTTTTTTTCATTCCCGGAGTGCCGCTGGCGTTTCTTTTTCCAGCGGAATGGAGGTCACGATATCTGCGTTTCCGTCACGTATCGCTTGAATAATATATCCTGATCTAACAGTGGAGTATGTGCGGCAAAATATATTTCCTATTTTGCGGCGTAGTAATTTCCTTTCATCGACGTGAATGTGTGTATTTGCGAGTGTGTCTATGCTGCCGTTTTTTATTTTTATTCGCTGTGCGCCTCTACTCTTGCGCCGAAAAAAAAAGGATGCTTCCGACATTGATGGTTTCGACAAAGTGCTCGTAGGCATTTAACGCGTTCGACCGTGTGCATCGCCGTGTGTTGTGCATCCTTTTTTTGAAATAAAGAAACGCCGTCGTTTGGTGCGCTCGGGGCCCACCAACGAGACGAGGCTGGAAAATACGAAGCCACCGTGCGAAAGTGCTTGATCGAGTCTACCAAACTTTTGCCGCACATAGATGTGAGACTACTGTTCCGCCAGAACGACGTAACTCTCGATGCGCTCCAGAGCCGAAGTTGAAATATCCCCGGAATCGCGGGCGTAAGATGAAAAAAAAGCCTCGAAAGTTCCACTGTTCGAAGTTCGTTCGCGCCACTTTGGCGCGATAAGAATCACTCCCATGCATTATTCATATCGCGGGGAATGAGAACGATGTATATTGTACTTACGAGAATCAATATGCGTACTTGAAATCGCGCTTACATAGAATAGTAACTCGATGAAGGCGCCGAGAAAAACCTTTCACTCGAGATAAAAGGTTTCGCGGCGATAATAGTCTGCAGATCGTAAATATGTATAGTCTTATGAAGGGATTGAAAAATTTTAACATTGATATTCTTGATGGATATATTAATGGTATTTCGCTAAATATTATTTCTATTGTTATGAAAAATAATCCGTTAATCCCGCGGATAAATGCGGGATGCCTCGGGTTGCCTGCATCTTCTTTCCCGCATATACTCATTGATGTCGTCTTTTTCTCTTTCGCAAAGAGAGAGAAATTATATTTACAAATATTTCTATATAATGCGAGTGCACGCATCACAAAGGAGTATATCGAACGCCTGCCATTGAACGAGGTTATTCGCGGTTGATTCTTATTAGCGTTTATTCTCCTTTACGATGCATAGAGAACCTGTTGTAGATAAACCGACGCTGTTATACGTCGGCCTTTGTTAGTAACGGAAACGTTCTATATTTTCTTGTTTATAAAAAGATGTTTTAACGCGTGCAAACGATGCACAATATATAAAAGTGCATAAAACGTAATTATATTGTAAAAATGGGAATTACGTGAAAAAGAAAATAACGAAAGAATTAGCGCATCTGTTTTTCTTTTTTTTTAATAATTGAACTGCACTATCGCATATCGGACACAGTGGATTAATATCATGTAAAGTAGAAGTGTAAGCTGCGCTCTTTTTGCAACTCGGTCGTAGAACATTTTCATCGAAAATATCAAACGGAGTTGAAATCAGTAATGTCGAATCCTGCTGCCTTTGGCCTCGTTTCGCGCTTGCACTTGCATCACTCTTCTCATTTGGTATTCACCATTCGGCTCGCTCTGTTAATTGCCTTATATTGGTAAAGTTTCTACTTCAAATTATATCGAAACGAAAACCTGTATTCCTTTCTCACTCTGCGGTCGCGAGATGAAAATACGAGCAGCTGGCGCTAGACGGCCGATGTACATTCATTTTAAACTTTATATAATGAATATACCTTATTTGTTTTTACTTTCAGGTGAGTAGCTGGCGAATGTACATAAATCTTCCAAATCGGTGCAATCATCGCAAAGTTATGGGCGACAATCCGCAGTAACTCATCGTACGTATTTGCAATAGTTATTGACCTTGTGCATATACTAGTTCTAATTGGCATAATTACTGTCTGTACACGGAGTGTGTCAAATGGGCAACTTCGCTGTCAGCAAATGTCAATAATGGAGACATGCACTGACCGCGTTGTAACCGCGGTATTGAACCGTCATTACGATGGATAAGGAATCGTGGCAAACAATGCTGAAGTCGCGATTTGATTAATTAGGTCAGCGGTATTTCTCCGTTCTATAAAAGTCGTTCGCGAGTAGCAAACGGGAGTAAAATTATACAGACAAAAGCGAAATATTGACAGCTACCAGAATAACGTGATGAGGGTTGTTAGTGTATTATGATATTTATCTCTTATAATTTATTATAAATAAGCTGATATTCATTAAAATAATTTTTTTTTATTTCCATTTCGATTAGAATAATACAATTTATCTATTTATCTATTAGAATAATACAATTTATCGGTTTTGTTGAATATAATTGTTTTGCCATAAAATATTTTATATAAATCTTCAAGTTAACATATATACGAGACATTGCTATCGAAAGTCCCGTAATATTTACAGGAATACAAGGATCTTGCGACGTTCAAGACGCATGACCAGTTTCTTGTAGCTCTGGCGAACTATTTAGACAGCTGTCTCCAAATGTATCAAACGACAAGCTTTTTTGGAATCAGCTATAGATTATTCATCGTGCGCTTCTGCGTTTTGAGCAACGTGTCCGTAAAATATTTGCCATTAATCAAATGGCAGCCGACCTCGTCGAGCGCTGTCGTGTCGCTATGTATATACATATATTCCAAATAAATTTCGACAGAACCGTTGTTTGTCTCTCTATTTGCCGGCGTGGTTGACTTTTACATCTTCTGCATCATCGTTGCGCCAAAAAACATTATGCTAACAACGTTTTCGCGGATACGTCTGAGAGACGATAAAGTCTCTATTTATATTCCTCCGATACACAAACGCAAAACGGAGTCATCGGTGGGTCTCGCGAGAGAATGTAAAGCGAGCCTCGGGCTCTCCCGGAAAAATGCTAAACATCGCCACGTGAATGGGGTTACGTGCGAACGCGTATCTCGGCGCACGAGCGCGGTTAAGACCGTTTATAAGAGAATTCTGATATGTTGCGCAAAAGAAATTTCCCATTTGTATGCCCACACGCATCCGATATTAAAGCGATCATGCGCGCTACCGATCGCTACGTGTACGGAAAGTCGAGCGAGCACAGTAACGATTGCGTCACAATCATCGTAGATCGAGAAGCCTCCGATAATCGTAATTACAATTATCAGCCATTCTCCATATTTTTATTCGCAATTCTTTTTAGTCGTTTCTTTTATGCATTTTGCAGATTTAGGCTTAATTCTGAAATTAATATTAAACGATTGTTTGGCAGTTTTATAGTCAAATATTATCGTTTTTCACAGAATAATTTAATTGTGCTCTTCGTTAACGCTCGTGGAAGGAGTGTTACATTTATTTAAATACATTTATTTTGATTTTTTAGTAAGCTTTTTTAGCTTTGTAATTACTCTTTTGAAATTGGTACGCGCTATGGGACGATAATTGATACAGGATTTGCACAATTATTTGCTGGCTTTGTCAGAGCTTTACGATAAATTTATCATAAACGAGCGCGTTTCTCTCTACTATTTTAGATAGCTATCGTTATGAATGCACGAATATCATTTAGTTTGCACGGAGGCGTATCATCGAGGTCGGTTTCGATATTTCATCCACATTTCTGCTCGCACGATAGTCTGCTCCGTTCGCTCCCAGTATTTTAATATTTTTCTCATAGCCGCGCCGGCTCCAATTTATCGTCTCGACGATGTGTAAGCTCTATCGAGGTGTTTTTCGTCGGCTAGTATTTTTTTGCCGGCTGGCGCATTTTTTTTTGCGAAAGACCAGATTATACTCGGAGTGTGCTTGGTTGATGCAGAGTTACTCTATAACAACCAAAGATGCATCATTAAAGATTTTTCTTTTTTCTTTTAGCGAGACAATCTTGAATCTCGAATTTGAACCTCCATATTAGTCATAAAAAGCATATTTTAATGTGCAAAGTAGGATCTAATTTAGTAATTATATTTACGTCAGTGCTCTAAATGGATTAACTGTAAAATAACTGGAAAGAGTAAATTATAGGAAATTACATATTTGGCAGTGAAGAATGCTTAAAGTATGTCACAGAATTGATGCGTACCGTCGCTTATCACTCCGAGGCGAATAACCACTCCCGCCCTGCGGTAAAAATATCGGCGCATTCTCGAACCTCAGCGCAATATCGCAAATGGGGTCCTTTGGGAGACGAGGAATACTCGTCGTCGTTATCTTCGTCGTGGTAGTCCGATCCGAGTCGATTCTCTCGTAGAGATCCGCCAGACGAGTATTCGCGAATAAAGAAAATCGTATGATCTGTGAAAGAGGTGCTCGAGAGGAAGCGGTGATGGCTTGATCGCGAACTATCTTTCTCCGGCAGTAAGACGAAGCGATCTTATCTCTCTGGTAACTTCACCACGGATATTTCTGGTCGATCGGCAGGGGATCGTCGTTGACGTTGCCGCCGTGGCCGCATCCGGTATCTGCGACTTATCTCGACAATTTCCTTTCCCGCTCCGCCCACTCGCGCCCCACACCCGAATCCTCCTCCTGTGTGTAGGACCGAAGAGTCTCACCACGGTGCAGTTACCCCGAAGTATCCTCGAGGACAACGATCCTTGAGAACAGTTGGAACTGTCCTTATGCCGGAGCCACTTTGACGTCTTGGCGAAGGCTGGAGAAGTATCAAGGTGAAAAGCCATTCGGTTCAACGCTACGTTGCGTTACATTCGAAATATCGCAGCATTATTACAAATGGACTTGCAGCTTCAACACACGCTGGTTGGAAATGAACGGTTGGGTTACAGGGAGCGGAGGATTAGGTAGGAGGTCAAGGATGAAAAAAAGCAGAATCGGACGAGAGGACAGTCACAAATTGGACGAAATCCCTTGGGCATGACGAGTAGGTATGTCGAGCGGATGGGAGATGAGAACCATACCAGGCTTGTTCCGCGGCTCGATCGAGTTCCGGAATAACGGAACGCGAAAAAAAGAAAATACGGGGTACAACGGCTTTCCTTCGAGAGCCAGAAATGTTCGACAAGTGAGGACTCGACGAAGCGTCGGACGATCGATGGCTTCTATCGATATTGTTAGCTGTTCAAGGCGATACTTATAGAATCATCGATATCTATTTAATCCCCGAATTATACGTTACTATGTAATTACCGCTTCTTTTTCCGATGGTAAAGTTAACGCTTTGAGAAAAATACTGATAGTATGACGATTTATATTTTACGAAGAAAATCGCCAGCAATCCGTATCATCCGTTTCCGCCGTAATAACACTTAATTCGCACCGCTGTAAAATAATTTGGGAGCCAAGCCAAGATTTTTGTCAGCACTCATGCGGGCACATTGCCGAGAAGGATACACCGTAATTTGCCTCGTATTATCCCCAGAGGCGAGGCTAAAAGCTGCCGCAGTTATACGATAAGGAAGTTCGCGCAGTGTCGATTTAACGAGTTCATTTAGTGAGGAAACTCAGCGGACTGATGTTCATGTGTACAAGCGGCGCTTGTACTGAGGATGTTAATGTTGACAATCGTACTTACCTTGAAAGCTTCGTCTTACGGAAATGCAGCGAAAACTAGTAAATAACGATGTTCTTGTTTTACTTGGCGACGCTTTCGAAGAAAATCTACAATAATCATTTGTACGCGATAAGATATAAATGCATTCAAAGTTATGAGAATGGGATGAGGTAGCGCGATGGGACAAACAATTTTATGCGAACGGTGCTTGCACATTAATCAATGGTTTGTTTTTCTAAATGGAGAAAAAGTGCGCCCCCATTTCTCCCCGTATTCGTTTAAAAACCGAGGTTATTGATCAAATCGTGCACGCGGTTTTATTTCGACATGTATTTCGCTACACTACGTATTAATTAATCAGTATATGGTACGGAGGTCGGAACGCGGAAAGGGTCGGACATCATAGGGAAAAATCTTATTTAATTAGTTGATGAAACGACCCAGAAACCCGTCAAACCGAACAACTTACTCTACGAAATTTATTTCATAATATGGCGCTGCGATTCAACAATAGAATGAGAGAGAGACGGCGGCGGAGTTTCATTATTGTCAGTTTAATTAAATAAAGCAGCTGTTCGCGGAGCTACGCAGCAAGTCCATTCAATTCAAACCCTGCTATTCTTTTCGTTTGCACGTGACGGTTTCATAAATCTCTAAAGACAAAGAGAGTATGAGGGACGCGTCAATTCCAGTGCGGCTTCCCTCTACCTTTGCATCTATTTTCGGATTGCAAGTTTCGCAATTCGACGTTACGCTTTGCGTTGCTAATTACGGGATACGGATCGTGTTGTAAACGCGCGGTGTTGTCTGTAGAATATACAGGATGGGCCACGTCGGGAACATCGATTCCAACCGACAGGAACTTCATCCGGTCCGCGAGCAATTTCGAAACGTCGAAACTTCGTAACGGCGATATTTAACACTTTGCACCGACAGTGCAACTTCTGCGATCTCCTATACGGCTATGTTAACATGGATTACGATAACATTCACGTGGTCATGTCAGGAACGATTAAGCCAGTAAAAGTTTTGTAAATTTTCATATAAAGCCTTTTATCGAACAATTTTATATATGGAATTTTACAATCTCAAAATAAATATGAGATGAATACGAATGCGGTCGTTATACACAAGTCAGCTAAGATTAATTCTCATCTGTTTAATTTTTACTGTGTAAATGTGGAAGGTATGCATCGTTAACTCTTCGAATATACAGAAGCAACGACGTCGTTGCATGTAAATTCGCGGGAAGAAATATACCGCGCTTCCTTTACGTGGTTAACGCTTTCTCATTCTTTCGGCGGCGATTTTTCTCTTCCGCTCGATAAACTGCGGCAAGGGAGATGCCTAATAATTATAAATTATAGGTATTTATGGACCATGGAATCTAGTTACCCATAATGGTGGTGTGAATTCGCGGCAATTACTGACTACTGACTAGTTTAAAACATGAGTATGCCAGATGTAGATGTTCTTTATGCTTATATTCTTAACTCGTTTCAACTCTTTTTTTTAATGCGCTTATAATGCGGATAGTTACAACGAATGCTTTTATTAAGATAAATATGAGTGGACGCAATAAAATAATGGATGTACGAGTATAGATATAATAATATATATATTCGCATTCCTTTTTCGTCGTTCCTTTTACTCAATCAGAAAGATATTCTGTAAGTAATATTCTTTTAGTAAGAATATTCAGGAGTTTTATCATTTATGGCAGTTTTTGTTTCTATAACTAAGCTTTAAATTGAAATTTTATTAATGTAAAGTTTATATAAAATTATATTAAAAATATATAATTTTATCTTTTTCTCATATTTGTTTTTGTGAAGCTTAGTTTTGAGAAAACTTTTTATTTTCAATTGTTTATAGCACAAAAACTGTCAGTATCTTGACACTCTTATTAACAATGTTGCAAAAAAGTGTAAAGAATAGCTAAAAGAGGATATTTGTTAGAGGAATACCGTGTATATTCAATCCTGACATGCGAAATTTGTACTTCTCAAAAAGCACAATGTCCAATTATTTCACTATTGTCTGTGGCTAGTTGTATTTCGAGGTAGATTCCGCTGACGCGATTTTTATCCGTGTCGGTTGAATTGCAGGTGTTAAATCTGTATTAGCCACGTAGAAGATTCTCGAGACTTATTCTTCCTTTCGCCTTTAATACGACATTAATGTCGCGCCGCATTGTGGTAGTGACGGCTTGAAATTACAACGGTGAAATATCTTCTGAATGCCAAATAATAGCGTCGGGTATTCTCCGGTATTTTTATTACGAAGCGCAAGCTAACAGTTTAAACAAATCTGTTTGATATAATCTTGGAGAGTAGTTGTCGTTTACGTTTTAATTAATTTATATATCTCTTTTTGATTCTGCACAAACGGGAAATTCGTTTTACGATTTATTACCCATTTTGCAAGAATTCACGAAAAATTCTTTCTCTCTCTCTCTCTCTCTCTCTCTCTCTTTTTCTCTTTCTCTTTCGCTCGCTCTCTCGTTCTTTTATGCGCAACGGGCGCAACAACCGTTTACGACAGATAATAACACGGCGATAGAGGTTGCGTACACATAGTGGTACAAAATTTCATGTGCGCGATCTTTCATCCTAACTCATCCATGAACACCATCGTACCAAACGCATCGTCTTTTGCTGTACAGCACGCACATACAAAGTGTGTGCGACGCGAATCGATCTGCGCCAGGTTTTGACGTCAGACCGGAGGATCGGGTCGGAGGTTCGATAAATCGTCGCCCATTGTACGGCGCAATGGATCTGGGACGATTGTTCGTCCCTGGCGCCGGCACATAGAATCTGTTATGGGGTCATTATTCTTTTCATTGGCGCCTCTCCTTGCCAGTATGCGTATCATTCTGCGTCTATATCCGCCATTGTGCGAGCTGCATATTACAAAATAACGCATAAAGTATTAATCGCGGAAGTAGATAAATGATCAAGTTTTTATAGTTTTGAAGTTTAACTGATAAACAATGGTATGATATGGTATTTCGTATTAATTATTTTTTTTGTTAAGTAATGCCATATTAGTGAATGATATGTATACTGACTTTAGATATTATATAGCGATTATTTATTACGATTGCTAAAAATATATTTCTTCGTGTAGTGATCTAAATTATTTGAAAGCTTTTACTCTGTTTTATTATACATTTTCATGCTAATACTCTGTTAATAAGCATTAAGAAGAGCTATATTCGTTTACCCTCATTATATTATTATTATGGAACAAGTATCGAATATCAGAGTGCAGTTGCGTAAACCTTTCTCCTTTCATCTTCTTACCGTAACTGGGTACCCGCAATTGTTTTTCTATTCCTTTTGTTCGAGGCATTCGTCGCCTTCTGAATATAAAAGCTCAAGTTTCGAGCTATTGGCCACCAGATTGAGCGGAAAATGTTTGGCTTACGAGGTTGCCCGTTGCTCACCCCCAACTATCTGCCTGGTCAACTCTTTACACTATTTCTTTCTCTGTGCCTCTTATCGCTTTTCTTCTGAGGCACGTATACCGGGTGTCTTAATAGTCTTATAATTTTTAACGAATCTTTTGGAATTAATTAAATAATTACCTCAGGTTGAACTAAATTTACTTCTTTAAACTTTCGCACCAAATATCTTAATAATTAATTTTTAAATTGAAACTTTTGACAAAATAAGATTTATGTGAATTTAATTTAATAGTAAGATTATTTTACTAGTCATATTTTTAAGAATTAATTTGGTAAATTTTCTAATTTATTATTTTTAAGAATTTTTTAAATATTGTCGGCACATTTTAACAATTGTCGTAAGTTTTAGCTTTTTCCACATTTAAATAGTAAAACGAACTTGGAACATCCTATGTGTATGTATATCTCTTCTTCTCGCGGTGGTTCCGGCAGCATAGCAGAAAAGCCGATCGACCGCCTTTGTTCGTAGATTTTTTCTCTCGCAACGACTTCGTCCAATTAAAGGGAAAGTTCCGCCCCTTGATGTCAAAGTATGCTCGTTTGCCAGAACACAAGGGCGTCCGTGTCTCTGGCGATTCGCGGTTGAGGGAACAGCCAATTCCTCGAAATCGCACTTGGCTTGCGACGCGATTCCTAAAACGAATTCCTTTATTCAGATGTTCGCGCATGCTTCTGCGTCTGTGTAGCGTAGAAAACGCATGCTACAGCGATTAATCAATTCTTTTGCAATAAAAAGCGATAAAAAACAGCTTCCTGAGAATCATTTTTTAAATAAAAGTTCTCAAAATTTTCGTGTATTGTCTATGTGGAAATAAATTATGAGAAATTCAATTTTAAATGAAAAATTTGGAAGAGTTGAGATAATCAGTTTCTACGATAGAATTAATGAATTAATTAATCTCGATCGAACGCACGACGCGCATCAATTTCGGTCACGTCGTATATTGAAAGTTATCAAAAGCAAGTTATATCAAAGTCAAACGCGGATGCAACCAAGCTAGATTTTTTTACGGTCCTATAAATTCCGTCGGACAATTGGCGTGGAATTGTTATCGCGAGAAAAATATTTTGGTGACCCAAAAGTTTTCTCCTCGATAAAATTGACCAGTATTTTATCGATTGGGTGTATGCTCCACGATTGCATTTATATTCAAATAAGACAGTTTAAAATAGTTGTTCAAACAGATTTATCAGATCATACCAAATAAACTTAATAATCATTCAACAGTATTTTTAAAAAATCTTATTTTTAATATTAACATTTCCATCCACGTGTTTGTTAAAAAATTTATACAAGTTTCGTAGATGCGTGAACGTTTCGTTGCGAATCGAAAGATTGAAAGCGCAAACGACCGGATTCGACTGGCTGAACCAGTTAATGTCGCCATTTAGCTTCGCATTGCACCGGTAAACGTTTCGATAAAACGCGTAGGGACGACGCGACGCGAAAGTGTGACTCGCGGGCGTAATGTGAATCGATGGAGAGAATAGATAAGTTCCCATTGATCGGGTCTCGGACCATCGCATTGCCATCCGGAAAGAGTCATCCCTGCGGCAACTCTCCATCGCGTCACAACGATCGTGGCCGAAAACGCGCTCGCATTTCGCGCGACCAGCGAACCTGAGGCATCCGGCGGATGTTTATGACGGGAATAAAGCCGACGACGTATATACGTAATTCGACTACTATTCCGTTATACTGCTTTAAAGAGGGACGATGCGAGCGCGCGATGCGGTTCAGCGATACCGGATCACGACGCTCTCGTTTTTCAAAGCTGACGGTTTCGTCTGCCCGCTGTTGGCGTGAGAGATCATCACCGCGAACTGGTCGATGAACCCATTGCGAGAATGCGAATGGCCAGTTATACGACCGCTACGCGCCCGCGTCCCTTCATATCTCGTTAATATATACTGGATATTACAGAGCTTTTTGGATATCATCAATATGAAATAGATGGATGAAATAGAGTGGCATCGAGGCACGAGTAACGAGAAAAAAAAAACGAATGATTATTTTTGGAAACAGGTTTTGTATGTTATTTAAATGCAGTTTTAAATGCTTATTATATTAGCAGAGAAGAGAGAGTGCCGTATATATATCAAACATCTATTTCTACTGCCATTAATACAGAATTTCCCGTTACCACTTCCGGTTACCGCACCGATATAAAATAGATGGATGAAACCTTTGAATGATGTAGAAAAGATGAAAAGATTATTTCTGAAAGTAAGTTATTAAGTACGTTTATTTAAATTTATTTTTGTAGGTTTGTTTTATGAAAACTGATACATATCACAAACATGTATATTTTTGCTCAATTTGACCCATTGTCTAACAATTGTTATATCGATTCGTGTTTAATGGTACCGTAACAATTTCATAGCGCACCGCTACATCAATCTCTTATTCGTGAACCGTAGCTGGAAATACCCTGCGCCTCATTCATTATCCAAAATCCTGCGCGACTAACGTGACGGGATCACAGTAAGACGTAGTCGCGTGGAAAGCCGAAGCGTTTTCCTGCCGCGCGCTCTTTGTCCCGCTTTCTCTTTACCCCGGAATCAAGCCAGTCGGCCGGCGCTAATGAACGTTAACCATGAATAATTAGATACGGCTGCGCTAATTGCCCATTATTAATCATCGCCGCGCAATCGCCGGGATCAAACATTGATCGCGACGATTGCGCTTCCGCCTGCTGCGCGGGATTCGGATTCGGTTCAATTATAACGAAGGCCATCCAGCGCGGCTTCCGGGCCCGCGCAAAGACGAGCTTAACCGCATTTCGACCGGAAGGCCGCGGCCGTGCGCGTGAGCGACCGTACCGTACGTAACCAAGTGAGCCTGGGGGCGGAAAACGTGAATAATTTATTCGCAAGGAATCGGAACAGCTGCGGCTACGCCGACGATGCCAACGACGACGGCCGCGGCGGCGGCTCTGCTGCTCTGGGTGCATCGTCCTTGCTAGCGGCAATCGCGCCGATGGCTCCTCCGTTCGCCGAGCAACGTACCATCGATTTCGGCTATTTATGCTGGGGGTAGCGGTTCGGCTAATATTGCGCGGTCCGCTGCTGCGATGGAAAAAGAGCAACCGACCAAGCGAACGCGAAACCAAACCGGCACCTCACTCATGAAACTTTAATGCCAGATTTTCTCGCGCGCACTGGATTAACTCGTTCCACCTTCGCCGACTCTGATATCCTCGCCGCAATATCAGTGTACGGATATACACGGGTGACGTGCCTATGACACATCCCGCTTCTGACAACGATTAATTATTGCGCCATGGTTATCGAACGTCGTACCTGCCTCCAAAAGTGATATGAGAAATTAATTAACTTGTGCGAATCATCCGTTTTGCCGATATAAGAAGATAAACAAATCGTTCTTTTAATTTTGAGCTAAAAAGGCTGTACACACATTTTAAATACATATGAAGACCCGGAGGGAAAAACAAGGAATGTCAGTTTTATACTTTTTGAGTAAAATGAATTTTTAAAAAATTGTTATTTCCCTTATACCCGAATGTTCTACCTTTATTTTTTACTCATTTTTTCATTGATTAATACAGTTTTTAATCCAAGATGTACATCAGTTTGTATCTCTTAAACGCTACAAAATGACCATATCTCATTTTTAATAAAACTGACATTCCTTGTTTTTCCCCTCGGGTCTTCATATACACGATATATTTGAGAAAAAAATTCTCGCTACTCGTTGGTGAAACAAATAGAATAATCCGTTTCAGATTCGGATAAAGCCGGATTCATATTAAACAAAGAGTGCGAACTAACACGAATGAACTTGCTTCGATAAGTCACGAGTACGAATGAACCTAAATTGACATCAAAATATTCTATCTCTTGTCGGTACATCAAAGGAAAAGAGGCTGTTACGCTCGATCATATTTGTTGTAAATATTCGTTTGTGATCGTTTATTCTCTCTTTATTTGGATTCATTTTAAAGAAGCATTTTTACTTACTTGTCGTGTATCGCGCCTAAATTCTCATTATATATTTAATTAGCTTACGATGCGGACTGCTCTTGTTCTTTGGAAAACTTGAAAAGTTTTCTTCGCGATCGGTGAACTCACGAAACAAGAATCTCCCCTTGCGTGCGAGTCGGTACGCTTTTGCCTTCCGTACGTTAAAGGAGTTTCTGTTCCACAATACTATATTCACTGCTATTACCTCGCACGCGACCGATATTAGGCCACGCCGAGTTTTCCCTCGGTTTTCAATATGCACGACAGCGCATTAAGTGCCGATGAATGTAAGGCACTTTGCCGGAGCCGCCAATTTTTTTTCCGAGTAAAACATTTCGAAAGAACAAGGGAGACGGCAATACAGAAACGATTCCGGTAAAGCACTGTATATTTACCAAGCGGCGTACAGCGTAAGATAGTATCTAAGATTGCTACAAGTCTGGAAAACCGGAAAATCAGGGAACTACGATAAAAATCTCTGGAACTTCTGTAGCGAATAAAAGTGAGGCAAGGAATTTCTAAAGTAACATTCGGCAATATTTCCACGATATTATTACATCAATTATTACACGTTGCGTTTAAAAAAATGTTTATAAAAAAGTTTTTCTTTTCTCGTTCTAATTAAGATTTTTAAACAATAATAAGATTAAGACCGATGAATTTAAACAAATATAAATATGAGAAATGCCACTTTCGGTCGCGGCGGTTCTTAGTGCCTAATAATAATTATTTTCTGCTGCCGATTGCTCGTCAATTTAATATGTGAATTAATTATTCCGGCTTCATGTAAGGATTGTGTTTTAAGACCGACGAATATATGCGGCGCGCAGTTCGCATGAGCAGGAATATTTACAAAAATAATTATTATTAGGCACTAAGAACCGCCGCGACCGAAAATGGCATTTCTCATATTTATATTTATTTAAGATTTTTAACATTTTAATTTAGATATTTTAACAGCAGTAGAAGCTAAGAGAAGGATTAATATACAATGAATATTATATATTTAGCGAAAGGGTATCATCGTTGGCCCTGACGCGCTCACGAGAATGGCTATTTTCGAAAGTGATCGACGCTGTTGCTTCGTAGAGATGCAAACTGCCTCAAGCGTCGAATACTTTTGACACCCTATACAATAAGCGGATGCACCGAGCACAGCGCTGCACCGGTAAGCGAAGCGATCGGAATGTAATTCAGCGCGAGAGCGAAAGCGTAAGCTTCGTCTGGTATTCGCGATACTTTGACCTGGGCGCTTTTCGCGTCGAAAATATCCGACGTATTTTGTCGCTGGTCCATCGCAGAGATCTGGATTGGCTCTAATGCCTCTGTAATACCGGCCATCGCTTTTTACGCGTCGCTCCGGCGACACGAGTCCCCTGTATTTTATTTTGTCGGGGTTTTTATCGAGCCCGGAGGGAAGCTGACATTAAACCTTTCTGACCAAAAAAAGACTCGAAATCTCATTTTTGAGAAATCGCTTGTGAGCTTTTTTCTTTCCTTTTTTAATCTGAAATATAGCACTTGTTAATAGTGCATTTGATGACGTAGTCTTTAATCCATAACAAGATCGAAAGTGGGTTAATTGAGATCATCGGATAATTAGAGATATAAAATTCTTCTGTATGTGTTAGCAACAAATAATTATCATAGAATCATCAAAAGTGTTGAATAATTACATAATAATAGTCAACAAATTATTAAAAGCGATAATTATCAAATTATCATTAGTTATATAGTCAAAGTTATTGCATAATTCCATTTATCAGACGGATTCGATTAATCCGTTTGAGTCTGATTATTTTGCGGGTGATAATATTGGAAAAATGATTTGACCCATAAACTTATATCTCACTGAGGCGCCAAATGTAATATAACTTTGGGAACTGTTTTTTGTGCTTGACCAGAGAACAGCCAGAAAAAAGAAACTACCGTTTATTACGTCTGCAATCTCTTAAAAGACGAGCGGAGGATTTAGCGTGAGTGTAAAGAACGGTTCGCGTGTCCTCAGCTCATCCTTAACCTCTCATATTTCCGCGTTTCAACAAAAGAAGCGCACGGTCGTCGACTCGAATCCATTATGCGATAATAAAAGCCATTTACACTTTGATACGAGCTGATACTCGTAGATAGGATGACGCGAAGCGTATTCTCCTAAGAAGAAGACATCGCTTGCACGCTCTAGAGAGATAAAAGGTGTTTCTGATTGGTGATAGATACTCTCATGTACGAATCGTTGGATCAATTTGAACATTTGATTGAATAATAGTCGAGGCATTAAAATTAAATAAAATTAAGTCTAATAGAAATGTATCAGTTTCCCTACAATTAATCAATTAACAGTTGAATTATCGACTATCGTAAAAGTTTAATTCTTTTTTCCTATTTTCAATGGAGTTAACTTTAATGCTAGTTGCAAGCTGAAATTGGAGGTTACAAAAGTAAAAGTTGAATGTTAAAGAATTATTGGGGGATGTTAAAGAATTAGAGGAGTTTAAATGAAATTTTCGTTAAGGAGAACTAGATTTTAAATTGTTCAAAGAATCTGTAAATGAAGGAAAGTGCAAAGACCCTGTGTGCCCCGTATGGCTGCATCGCGAGAAAATTCCCGATAGTCTTCCTGTTAAAAAGAGAGACCGCAGTCCATTTTCGATGTTTCATATCTCCTACGGGACGCGAGTAAAACGAAGAAACAGTGGGCGGACCCGACGCAAGTCGAGGTCTGATCCTATCAAAAAATTGCTTCGCTACTGGCGCCCGAATGTCTCGAGTGTTCCTCGTACCCTCTGCTGATGGTTACACGCTCCAATATCCTCTGTGTACTGTTCCCTCACGATCGATGGCTTTTCTTCGCTCCGATCCTGTTCCTTTTTTCCATCTTCTCCTCCACGTCTTCACAGTGAGAATAGTTTTCGCTAATTAGTTTTCGCCCAACTATCATATCTCCTAACACTGTATATTCCGGAAAAAACCAAGTACATGATCTCCTTCGCTTTCCAATAAATAATTGCTTGTAGATAAATCAGTCTTAATAGTGACGGGATGAAATATAACTATGCATCGCACTCGCAAAACTTTGGCACTAAAGAATTACAGTTTTCTTCAGGATTTATAGCTTTTTATTGATAAATAATTACATAGAAAAATATACATGTGAGAGAAGAAAACCAAATTAATCCAACAAAATGAGAATTCATTTTTTAATAAGAAACCATGATTTGTCGTACTAGCACATCCGTTTTTTTCAGATTACCGACATTTTTGGACTTATTACTAAAAAATTGCATCCGACCAGGCTACGAAGCTAAGTCCTGGCAGGTCTCTTTCGTTACGACCGCTTTGCTGAACGTGCAGCGCCGCTAAGATTTTTCATCGTGCAGATGGAGGTCGCAAGCTCGTCGCCGGTGTAAGCCGCGTAACGACAAGTCACTCCGTCGGGCAGACAATTCAATCTTCGCGAATTGGCGGCACAAGGAGGTACAGCTACCCACGAAGAGAGCATTATTCTTCGTCCTCCACCTGTTCCTTCTCCCGGCTGAAATTCGTCCGGGAACGCCGGAGATAGTAACAAACCGCCTCTCCGCGTTGACGTCCACCGCGGAAAAAAGCTGCCATAACTTGCCGTGGAACTTCCGGGCATCTCAGACATTTTCACTTGTTCCTTCACCAAGCTGAAAACTTCTGTCACCGGGAACATTGCTCCGCTCGCACTTTTCGAACCGGCAAAATTTCATTCCGCCCTCGTCGGGAATAACGCCTCGCGTGGTCGCGAAAAACGCTTTTGCAAGAAGTGTCATCTTCAAAGTACGAATCCGCTTGCGAGTATCTTGCGACACATCCTGATTATCCCGCACTGGATTTAATATTTTTATCTCCTTTTTTTCGGTCGAGAAACTTCATTCCGAGATAAAAAAATCCGCAATGAAAAATGTCTCTTTTTCTCTTTCTCATACTTGTTAAGAAAAATCAAGCCGTTAGATGAAGGCAGAAGCGCTTGACGGGTCCCAGTAAATTATAAGATCTCTTCAAAGTGATATTACCTCGTCCCCTATTTAATTTAAACTAGAAGCATACGACGTAATCTCGAGACGTGGAAGCGTGCAATAAATCCATCTCAGATGTTCGAACGTTTTCGCAGTTTTTTGTTCGCGAGTGCCTCTCGTTAGGCAGATTCGTCTCTGCATACGTGGATTTCCCGCGACCGATTCATTTTCATTCGTGCCCCGTGCGCGCTCGACGGAGGACATTCTTATCTCGGGTACAAGAGATATCGACACGGCGTGTCTCTGTCCGCGACATCGTTCGCCTCTCGTAATTCTTCCAAAAGCTTTCCCTTCCATTTCCCTCGGTGGGTAACCTATCTCCCCGATTTGTCAGTAAGAGACGGGAGAGAGATCGCGGTACGCTCTGCGACGGCCTTAGAATTCCCTTTTCTTCCGTCCGTCCTTGCGAGTTACTATCTCACAATTGACGCAGTTAAACAAGAAATCATGATCGAGTCAATTTTGTGATTTTAACTTTGACAACTTTTCTCAGAGAAGTAAAAACTCTGTAGGCTCTTGTAAGTCTTAGCAACGTAAGGATGTACAAGTATAATATGTATAAGCATAAAACTTTATCTTATTCCGGCTTATATAGCTAACTACGTTAGCTATGTAAATCAGAAATACTTGTTTGTGTCCTCTTGGTAATTAATGAAACTAGGACGGACTTGGATTCAACTCGAATCGATTGCTATTCCTTATTTCGTACAACGCTGAATTTCGTATAACTAACGTATCCTGACGCATTAATATTACAATCACGAAGAAGGACAACGGCCGACTCAGTCGTTCGATCGCCATGGACTTTGTCGACAATTGCTTGAGTTTAATAATTAAATTTGATCCAATCGATGTGGACAGAGCCGCAGATACGGTTTTGTTCGATTGGCGGGATAAAGTTCATCGTGTGTCGCTTTGTTGCCGTCGCTTTGTCACTAGCGCCTAAGTAGATTAAACATTAAACAGCGTAGCAGAGGTCTTTCGACAACGCGCGGTCTAATATCAAGTGTCACGCGTCTGATTAAAACTTTCATGAGCCTACGTATAGCGCCGGCGTGCAAGTACTTTCACATATTCATGAAGTTTCAAGTCGAACTCGGTTCTATAGGATATTTCCAGCCTCCGCCCATGGTTTGTATGCAAACGCCGACCGCTCGCGGCCGACGAACTTGTTCCCGTAAAAATCATCAGGTTCCGCGGACGGATGGCAGGGCGACCTATTTTAGGTGCGCATGGTCACTCCGATGCAAATTGCCTTAACCAGCTTAAAAGTACGTTATTGGCACTGGGTGTCGTCAGTGTCACGGCCCGCAGGGCAATCACGCTGTCAAATGTATGCAACGAGACATACTTGAAAGCGATATAAATTTATGAACGTGACAGCGTGCGTCTTTTCGTCTTGATATGCGAGTATAACTAATTAACTAATTTCAATTTTGTTTCCTTATGTCGTAAGAATTTGTTCGACAAAAAAATCGTCTCAGTTTTGCAACGATATAAAAGACGAGAGAAATATCTTTTAGATCGTCAAATGAAGAAAATTGTTCTGGCATATCGTATCAACGTGTTGCAATTAGCTGTTCAATAATATATTAGCGCAATAGTCTATCTTGTTCAACATTGTTTTCGTTATCAAAAGGACTTTTACTTTGAAATTTCTTCTTAATTTTGTGTGCTACAGTACTGCAAATACGATCTTGGACAGTAACTATATGAAAGCAATAGATAATATCACCCATTTTGATCACCTAATGGTAGTATAAAG
Organism: Aphaenogaster rudis; assembly: GCA_003063815.1. Lineage (NCBI taxonomy): Eukaryota > Metazoa > Arthropoda > Insecta > Hymenoptera > Formicidae > Aphaenogaster > Aphaenogaster rudis. The sequence goes on along the minus strand of NJRL01000024.1, from coordinate 595,297 downwards.
AATAGTGTAGCATGGTTAAATATGTTCAAAGGTACCTCCGATGTCCATATTTACTGAAAGGATAATCTAGCGGTCATTAGGCATATCTGTGTATCACCGATGACATATTAGGTCAACAAAATAACTAATGTTGTAATAATGGACAATTATTATCATATATCATCAATAATTACAGACATCACAAAATTAGTATCATCAATCATTACAGGCATCACATTAGTATGAAAATTATCTTTACATATAATTAACTGAGACTTATAACTAAAATTTACGTTACATATTTACATATATATTATATTGTAAAAGATGTGGCTAAAAATCAAATAATTACAAAAGGATTTTTTCTGAGAAAATACCTGAATCTCAAAGTACTCACTTAGGCTATTATTTTGACGTCAATGTGATATATTATTTTCTCACTCGTCATTGCTGTAATATAATATTAATTACATTTTGATATATAAAATCTGCTGACTTGATATCTTAAACGAGCAAGTTTGATATTCCATCGTTATCACTTATAATTAATAATTAATATAATCAATCGGTAATTATTGCATGTTGCATTGATGAGAGATTTTATATGGAAGTTATTTACATGGAAGTTTCATGACGCTTTAATTCTTAGATTTTTTGCATCTTTATTAATTATTCGCTACCATTTCTGTTTGCACATATGTAAATATTGTTTCAATTATTGATATATATTTTCTTCGCGTGCGACAGAAATGTTAAATTGTTTATTAGTGACATGCGTAATTACAGCAAAGTCGATTACATACTGAATTAATAATATTTTTACCGCAATGTTTGTCCATTCGCCATGTGATTAGATAAATTGCATCAATCAGAGTATTGGAAAGATTATCTGTTAATGCAGAAGGTAACGATTTTCACGAAATGCGAAAAACAAAAGTGAATAATATGATAGTAAAAGAAGCAATATATCATTAAGACAAACAGACGTTAAAATAAACGATGTGATGCTACAAAGAGATACATAACAATGCATACGACGCGACATTTTCATGAAAATGTATAAAGTCGACGTTGAGGAATAGATGATCTCCGGGAAGGCTACCAGGTTCGCCGACCAGAAAATAATTCTGAAAGAGTATAATTACTGTCGGGTCAGTTCGTGAAACTTAATCATTTTTCTCTCTGCCATTCTAAGCGCGCGCGGATGCTTCCGCGGTGTTTTCTTTCGATAAAGCTCAAGAAAGGACAGAGGAAGGTTGAAGATAAGTGCGAAAACACTTGGGTCTTAACGAAGCTGCCGCTGTCATATGGACTTATCACTGTAATTTTCTAACCGCGAAAGTATTTGTTGTCTTATCTTATAGTTCAAGAAGTCCGATAAGCAGCAGTAATTTATATTTGATAGAAAATGTGATCTGTCATCGTCACATATCGTATCGCAGATCGGAATCGCGTGCGCAACGTCTGATAATTATCTTCATCGACTTTTTTCGACTCTCTCAACAATTTCGCGCACGCGATAAGAGTTTAACGCGCGTGATGCTGCAACTTTGTGTATCTGTATCGATTGAAACGCGAGCGAGGCGCGTTATGTACCTAACGGCAACTCATACGCTTTATCTTTTAATTGAATCTTGGCTGTTTACCGCGCCTGATTTATTCGCGTGTACGCGAAAGAATGAAAGCCGAGACGAGTCATCGAGTTTCCAGCAGCCGTCACCGTGATATTTTGCAGTCATCCCCGGTTGTTTATTCGCGTCGACGACAGCGTATTCTCCACAAATTATTCCGCGGCAGCGTCGCACGCTACATTTACGCCGCGTTCGTCATCGTGCGTCAAGTATTCTCAGCTGTCATTCTTCTTTAAATACACACGAGCAGCGTGCTCGTTTATCAAATATATCCTTTGATCGAAATGTTGATGGCCGACCGCGAACGTAATTTTGATGCCGGGATACGAGTCCACAATAATTTCGTCTTTATCGTTAAATGATGTTTCGTTTGTTGCGCAAGGTTGCTTTGTGTACAGTCAGTTTTGTTTAACATGGTCAGCGTGGTTAATTTCATCGAGTATTTTGAGCATCAGCACCACAATGTAACAACGGCACGATTGCTCTGTCAAAACTATCACAGATAACAACCCAATTTTCCCCAATTCATCTGCGTTATAACATGCAAAATGTTGCGTTTCCCACATCATTTCCGCTTCCTTTTATATTTGCAAATCCGTTAATTAAGTTAAAGTTAAATTTTCGCAATGTAAACGATTTAAAATGTACAAAATTTCACGAATTAAGGGCTGCTTCAGGACTGCAAATGAGAAGCAAAATATTGCTCTCCATTTAATCTCAAATGAATTTTAACGGAGCCTTAATTAGAGCGGATTACTAAGTTTTTCTTACGAAAATATTTAAATTCGAACATTGAAAAGCTGTATAAAAAAAATACGACATCCGATCAAATTTTCCCTGAGAGAAAATTGCTTCGCAGGGTTCGTTAGAGAATAAAGTTTTACTATTATAAGGACTTTGTGGGACCTTCTACATAATTTCTAGCGAAGACTCGAAGAGCTTAATCGGCGCGCACGTTTCACGAACGACGCGCCCTTTCGCTGTTATCTACCACGCCTCCACAATTATTCGTGCTTATTCGCAAACGCAGTCCTGCCCGCTTCGACAGGTTCATACACCATTCGGCAGAACTCACCGACAAAAGTTTTGACAAGCAGGTGGATAGCGCGGCCTAGTTTATTTTCCAGGTATACCACGGGGAATAAACGTTAACTCGTTACACGTTTTCGCTCCGAAACGAACAACATGCCGGCGACCTGTGATCGCACTGTTGACACGATGCGTCTCCTCGATTCTTTCGAAGGCATGTTATTTCTTGCAGTATCCGCCGAGAGTGCATCCTTTCGTAGTGTAAACGAAAAGGAGCGTATTGGCAAATCTTTCGTCATGTTCGATTCAGGTGGTCCCATCTGGTATCGTCTGTTTCACGATAAAGTGGAAAACCCAAGAAAGATAGGAATATAGAATATCGTTATTTTATTCACTTGATATGCAGGGTATCTAATTACATATCGAGAAATATTTATATATAAGATAGATTTAATGATCAACCAATTTAAAATCTGTTTTTCACAGCACACAACAATTTTAATAATAAAATACTGTAATTCTCAGGTTCCGACAAAATCAAAAGTATAAATATCCAACTTTATTTGGGAGCTTTTTCTCGCATTAACGTATCTTTACAAGTTGACTAATTACTCATAGGAAAAGATATTGCGCGTGACAATTGAGTAAATTATAGCGCACAGGATTGATTACCAAAACGTTCGCTGACGTTGCAAATTGTGACACGTATAAATTTTGCCATTGTCGTGAAAGCTTTCACAGAGGTGTACGTCGCGTAGTATTGTCGAATTACAAAAATGACGCTGCCATTGTGAATTTGTGCAGCCGTGAATATTGTCAGTGTTCCGGAAGCTTTTGAAAGAGGACGCGCTATTTCCGATGTACCGCGGCGTGTCCCGGGATTATGGAGATTGACGGGTGATATTAATTCGGTACATTTTTAGTCGCGACACGACACGGGGTACGACATGGCACGATCTCTAAAAGGACCGAAAGTCGCGCGCGAAAAATCGATGCCGAAATGTGGCAGGATGTAGAGCGCGCGAATCTCGATAGAAGCTATATAAAGGAGAAACGACGTCAGTGACGAACTTACGGTACAACTTTCAGATATTTATCAGGACGAACGCGTATCGTCGGGATGCAATCACTTCACTGTAGAAGTTACAGGATCGTAACTTGCCGTCTTATGCAATTTTGAATTATGCCTCTATTTACATTCGCGCATTATGTAGGGAGCGGAGCGATATGCTTTATACGCTGCGCGTTTACGATATCACGCTCGCTCGAAGAAAGATTATACTTCGGCTTTGCTACATACGGAGATCGCACGCGTAATAGCTCAACCCCGAAGATTATACGCTCTTAAAAGCTCGCGATATTTTTCACATCATCCATTAATCGCCTAGGCGATTTGCACGCGCGTATTATCCAGCGAAGGCTTTCCGAAAGTCTCATGTATGCGGATAAAAGTTCTTTTAAAATCAAAGGATATGAATGGATAACAACATTTTATCTTTCGTTTAATTTCAGATAAATTTTACCTCTGTAAAAATTATATCTGCAGCTAATTGTACGTTAATGCGTACGAAATATTGAAAAGATGTACTTTTATTAAAATTAAGTAGATGAACATAAATTTATCAAACAAACTATTTAAAATTTCTGTTTAATTACCGCGAAATATTCGGCTTAGGATGAAAAATGTGTGAAATTCTGTGGAATAAGAGAATTAATCTTAAACAGAATTAATCTTTGGAGAGGCTAACCTGCAGACCGAAAGCAAAAACAAAAAAGATGCTCTTTTCGGTGGCCGTTTTCGCTGTCCGCGTTTGTCGCGGTTTCGCGGTGACAAGAAAACCGACAAAAAAGCTTCTTTGCGATGAGAGAGAGAGTGAAGACGGGAAATTGGAACACCTTTCCTCAAAGCGAGAAACGTTGGCATCGTCATTAAAGTCGAAAGTAAGAGAAGATTGTTCCGGACACACATTTATAGGACCCGCGTCTCCCGCGGGTTTGCGATCGAAATTTTTACGCTCACGTGAAATTAGAATGTTCCGATTCAGCATCAATCGATACATCCTCGATCGCATTCCGAGGATTCCGCAACGGGAATTTCCATCGAGAGATTAGAGACGAGAATATTGTTTCGTTACAATGAAGTTTATATATATAAATGCATATCGCACCGATGCAACGAAATATTTACATATAATTGAGTTCACATAGAATGGTTTGTAACATTGTAACATTCGGCGGCGGATTTGCTGGAGACTCGCATTGACAGCATTCGGAACAATAAAGATTATGTTCGACGAATGGTCGTTGACCGAAATCACAAATTCCCTTGCACGGTCATTACTTGTGGAGAGATGGCAGGTCGCTGCATCTCCAAACAATTATTACAGTTCGATCGTTTGCCTCGACAGCCCGATGGCACATTCTACAATTTGGAATTGCAAACGGGTTTGGGAATAGATTTAAACTTCATTGTAGGTTATAGATGAAGTTAGATGACACTATTATTCATGGATTCAGTATTGAAGTTTCGATTAAGTTCACGACTGTTGGGATAATACATTCTTCATATGCTGCACGTGATTCGACGGAAATGTTTCATTAAAATACACTTTCAGATGCAACTATAAAAGTACAAGAAAGAATATAATATAATTATTCTATACTAGATCCATAGAGATTTTCTCAGTCATATAATATATTTATTAATATATTGTAGGGTGCGTGGCATTTCGCGCTTCTTTCATAGCGAGCGTTCGAAATAATAGGCCAATAGGCGCGTTTATACCTTAGAACATATATATATGGAAGCGGAATGCCCATTATTCTCGAAAGAGAAACATGTCCGGAGGAAGTGAGAAAGAAAATCATAGTTACCTCTCGCTCACGCCTTAATGGCGTGCCTGCGCACTTTCGAGCAGTAAGACGTGAGAGAGAGGCAACTACGACGAGCAATAAGACGTGAGAGAGAGGCAACTACGATTTTCTTATTCACTTCCTCCGGACATTTTTCAGCCTGCTATTCCGCTTCCATATATATATGTTCTAAGGTTTATACGCGAAGATGCCGAAACCGCTAACTATATTCATAATTCATTCTTATACTTAAGACCGCCTTAAGTACAACCTTGAGATGTCATAAACAAATCACAGAGTATTAGCGTCTTAAGACATTACTTGAGACGGTCTTAAAATAAGAACGAACTATGGACGGTATTCATAGTCGGTTCTTATATTTAAGATCGTCTTAAGTGCAATCTTAAGATGTCATAAACCAATCACAGAACCGTATTAGCGTCTTAAGACATTGCTTAAGATGATCTTAAAATAAGAACGGACTATGAATGCCAGCCTATTATGAATACCGGATTGTCAAAAAAGCGTACATGCAGACGAGAGCGTGCGATGAGTCATTGCGCGCGGGATAACGATACGTGGAAAATGCGTGCTGAGTGTGAGCGCTTTTTATACGAAAGCTATTGTTCTGAATAAAATATTATATCTGACTCTTCTCCAGTGCGTTTATCTCCAGCCCGATCTACTCACGGCATAGTAGATACCCCCTCCACTGTGACATCAGCGGTGCATTCTATTCTATGTCGATGGGTGTAACACGTCTCGACGCGCATATGAACAAGAACGACGAACGGTGCACAAAGTGAGACTCGATGTATCCGCAGGATTTTAATGTGGACGAGTTAAAAGACATTTTATTTATAAGAGGGTTAAATACGACGGGATTAAAAGCCGATCTTATAAACCGGTTAATGACAAGCTACTCGATTGGTGAGTGCACTGTAAATTCAAGCGTGTTATTTTTACACGCATAAACATCTAAAATTGACACATTTGATTGAAGTCCTTTTTACATGTTTCTTGCCGATTTAGGTTACGTCAATTAACGCGTTTAATCGTATTAAATTAAAAGTTAATACGTTCAATCGTGTTAAATGACATGATTTAAAACTGCAAGAAATGTGTAAGAAGAGCTTCAGCTAAAATAACACGCTTGGATTTGCAGCGTGGGACGATCGAGATAGACGATCGGCTACCCGACAAGAGATCGAGATCTATCGACGACAGTTAGAGTCGGATCTGGACGAGGCCTTTACTATGGTTGAGCTAAGAAACATGTTAACACGAAAAAGGTTACCAACGACGGAATTGAAAGCCGAACTTATAAGCCGGTTAATAACAAGCGACTAGTGAGTGGAAGCAAACGATTAGTGTAAGAGACAAGGGCACGATAAATGCAAAGAACAAAGACGGTGACAATGCTTGTTGGGAGTTACCCGAAGAGAAAGAAGCACGACGACGTAGAGAGGAACTGGACAGTCGAGAGAGACGGTCGGCTTCCCGACGAAAGATCGAGATCTATCGACGAGAGACGATTTCGAGGATGAAGAGGAAGACAACAAGTCGCCAGATGGAAAAAACGAAGACATATGAGGGCTTATGTCTCTGCAGGACAGCCGGATGTAGGATGTGTGGCGTTTCGCGCTTCTTTCATAGCGAGCGTTCGAAATAATAGGCCAATAGGCGCGTTTATGCGAAGACGCCGAACTCGCTAGTCCCCTCCCTTCACCCCGCGAACCGCGAGATGTCGGGCGAGCGCGGCGTAGGAATATATATGTGTGTGTGTGTGTGTGTGTGTGTGTGTGTGTGTGTGTG
>NJRL01000024.1:546403-583285 GCA_003063815.1 Aphaenogaster rudis | reverse complement strand
GGGGGGGGGGCGAAGGCCCCCCTTGCACCCGCCCGGTATGTGTGTGTGTCCAAAGTCCGGACCAAAGTCCGAATTAAGCCAAACCTACGATTGACTAGCCAAAGTCCTAAGTGATACCTTTAGTTTCTAACTTTGACCAGCCACGTTAGTTATTCCTATGATTGACTAAAAACATATCAGTCAAAAGCCGAAACACAAAACTGTTTCGGGCTTTTACCAAAACGCTTGGTTGTTCCGCACATTAACCAGTCAATTCTAAGAACGCCCGCGCTATGGGCTTTGACCGTAACATATATACTTGGGTCTTTATTATTTTATTATTTAAAAATTAAAGATACTACCACAGGGGTCTTATTTTTTAAAGTAGTTGTGTATATATATATATATATATATATACAATAGCTATTTTTCGAAATAATATATATTTATATGTATATGTATATATATATATATATATATATATATATATATGTATATGTGTATTATATATATACACATATACATATATTTGGCGCATTTGGACTTTACGTAGCAATATCTCCGCTCGTAGGGCACGTAGAGGAAAAATAAAAACATTTTTGTTATACAAATCAAACCCAAGCTTTCGATTGAGCCTACTCAGAACTTGATCGGTTTAGCCGTTATTGAGATCCGATAATCTCGGGCACTCGCAACTCGCCGGCTCGCGTAAAGATACGGGGCGGTCTCGCTGCGCGTGAACTTGGCGCGAGACACTACCGTGTCTCTTGATAGACCGGTATTCATAATTCTTATATATTTAAGACCGTCTCAAGTATAACCTTGAGATGTCATAAACAAATCACAGAGCCGTATTAGCGTCTTAAGACATTACTTGAGACGGTCTTAAAATAAGAACGAACTATGGACGGTATTCATAGTTGGTTCTTATATTTAAGATCGTCTTAAGTGCAATCTTAAGATGTCATAAACCAATCACAGAACCGTATTAGCGTCTTAAGACATTGCTTAAGATGATCTTATAATAAGAACGGACTGTGAATGCCGGCCTATGAATACCGGCCATTGTCAAAAAAGCATACGTGGCGAGAGCGTGCGATGAGTCATTGCGCGCGTGATAACGATACATGGAAAATGCGTGCTGAGTGTGAGCGCTTTTTATACGAAAGTTATTGTTCTGAATAAAGTATTATATCTGACTCTTCTCCAGTGCGTTTATCTCCAGCCCGATCCACTCATGACGTAGTACAAGGTGTTAAAAAATTAGCATGAGTTTTTAAACCTGTATATAAAAAATTTAATAGTATGAAAAAGTAGGCGTACAGGGCATCAAAATAATCCCAAGACATTGTCTTTTAATAATTAATAATAATTAAATTTTAATCGTTTGGATGCTCCGTAAAATAAACTTCAACTTCAGAAACTCTCTCTTCTGTGGTTACGCTTGTTCTACGGCCAGAAGCACTCGCACGGCGGTCATCAAACGGTGCATGTTGTTGAAACTTTTTTATTTAAGCTGAAAACAACAATCAAGCTTAGATGTTGCGAAATTTCAAAGAAAATTAAACTTAACAGCGATTTTTAAAAAAATCGTCACAAAAGCACAATCAAAAGACGAGACAATGGATCGCGAGCTGATCGAATGAGTTTCGAGAAGTTTCGGTGATCGATTACGACGCACGTGTATTACGCGGAACGAACGCTATTTTTACGATGTATATCTCTGACGATAAAAAAGATAGTTACGATGAATAAGAGTGTGACGATGCGGCGCGAAGAACAGTGTGACTGTGAGTCGGTGTAACACGTCTCGACGCGCATGAACAAGAACGACGAACGGTGCACGAAGTGAAACTCGATGGATCTGATGGATTTTACTGTGGACGAGCTAAAATACATTTTAAAACAAAATGGGTTACAAACGACGGGATTGAAAGCCGAACTTATAAACCGGTTAAACGACTCGACTGGTGAGTGCACTGCAAATTCAAGCGTGTTATTTTTACACGCACACGGAAAGAACGGTTTTGCTGAGATATCTAAAAATTTAGCCAGATACAGATCTGAAAATAATTTTTGTTAGATTATCAAAAGTAACTACGTGGGACGCTCAAACATTATGATAATGCTACAAAAAGTTTTGATATTCCAGCAAATATTTTGGGCGTCCTACATAATTATTTTAATAGTCCAACAAAAATTATTTTCAGATTCGTATCTGGCCAAATTTTTAGATATTTTAACAAAACCATTCTTTCCGTGCATAAACATCTAAAATTGACACATTTGATTGAAGTCCTTTTTACATGTTTCTTGCCGATTTAGATTACGTCATTTAACGCGTTTAATCGTATTAAATTAAAAATTAATACGTTTAATCGTGTCAAATGACATGATTTAAAACGGCAAAAAATGTGTGAGAAGAGTTTCAACTAAAATAACACGCTTGGATTTGCAGTGTGGGACGGTCGAGAGAGACGATTGGCTTCCCGACGAGAGATCAAGATCTATCGAGACCTGGAGGTCTATACTGTGGTGGAGCTAAAACACATTTTAAGACGAAAAGGGTTAAAAACAACGGGATTGAAAGCCGAACTTATAAACCGGTTAATGCGCCACGGAAAAAAAAAAGTAACTGTCGTAACTAAAAACTGCGTGTGGTAACTAAATTGCAGTCGTAATATATGAACAGCAAAATCTTAGCTGTGATACCTATTTCATTGCTGTCGTGATTATAAATTTCTAAACTACAGCAAAATGTTTGCTGTAGTTTAGAAATTTATAATCACGACAGCAAACACAGTTTAGCAAATCATGATTAGCTATGGTAGCAAAAATTTTTTTTACGTGTGACAAGCGGGCTTTACGAAATTGTGAAGGTCCTGCGTAACAATCGCTATCTTGTCCAGAAGGTGGGAGAAGGATTCCAACGAACGTCGAGCGCAGCAGTCTTTAGGAAGTCGCGGTTGACCGAAGACAGCGATTTCTCGGACGAAGAGGAAGACGACGATTTCTCGGACGAAGATTTCTCGGACGAAGATTTCTCGAACGAAGAGGAAGACGACGATTTCGAGGACGAAAAGGAAGACATGAGGTCTTATGTCTCTGCAGGACGGTCGGATGTAGGATGCGCGGCGGTTCGCAGCGAGCGTTTCATTTATAGCGAGCGCTTCTTTCATAGCGTTCGAAATAATAGGCCAATAGACGCGTTTACGCGAAGACGCCGAAATCGCTAGCCCCCTCCCTTCCCCCCGCGGACCGCGAGACGTTGGGCGAGCGAGGCGTAGGAATATATAGGCCGGTATTCATAATTTATTCTTATATTTAAGACCGTCTCAAGTACAATCTTGAGATGTCATAACCAAATCACAGATCCGTATTAACGTCTTAAGACATTACTTGAGATTAGAGAGTTTTTGCACCGTCTTCGGTCGACCCAATAACGTGATTTTAGCGTTCACCGTATCTAAAAGACGGTATTGCAAAAACTCTCTATTGTCTTAAAATAAGAACGAACTATGAATTCCGGCCATAGTCAAAAAAGGGCACGTGGCGTGAGTCATTGCGCGCGTGATAACATACGTAGAAAATGCGTGCTGAGTGCGAGCGCTTTTAGCAGTTATCGTTCTGAATAAAGTATTATATCTGGCTCTTCCCCAGTGTATTTATCTCCAGCCCGATCCACACGTAGTAGATAACGACGAACGACAAAAAAAGACTACAATATAATTTAATATAATTTAACCTTTATCATCGTTTATCGACATATTGTCAAATTTGGTATATCTATTTGGTAATAGATACTTGATACAATTAATACATTAATAGATATAATAATTAACAGATCTGTAAATATCGGATAATATTAAAAGTTCAAAATAACTTTTTAACTTTGAAAAACCATGTAAAGTATGACTTATATCAGAGATTTAAGGAGAGATTAATATTTCGCTTTATATCGTTAAGCGAATTCGCCTAAAGTGAAAGACGAGCAGAGAAGATAAGAACGAAGGGTAGATATTGGAGCTTTTGAGCAAACAATGTAATAACTTAGCAACCAACCCCTCCTGATTACGGCTGGCGGTTTTACGTAAATCAGGAGCCTCTCCGACCACACTCTTATCTGCGTGCATGAATGTCTCAGTTTTTACGTGAAACACCTTTTCATAGTAGTGTTTTTATATAGTATATCGGGAGATGATTAAAATTGCGCGCGACCTCTGCTATGCTATAATATTTTAACGCGAATTTTAATAAATACGATGCGCTTCGCGTACATTTACGTAATATTTCTCATTACACGAGCGTGCGACGTGATTAATATTATTTATGTATATTTATTGGAATATTATATATACGTACAGCCGCGAGCTCTCTCTCTTATTAATTTTCATCGGGCCACTCGCATAATGCTACGCATCATCATCCCGACTCGTTTGAGCGTGTTATTTCCGATAATGATTCGTAAAATCGATCGCTTCAATTTTATGTAATATATTTTCGAGCAACCGCTGATATTACCTCCCGCGTGAAAACCACATATATGTGATTACATGGAAAGAATATCCTCGATGTTTCGCTCTAGCATGGCTCGTCGCCGTGCACGTCGGCGATTTACGGCTGCGAAATAGGTGTGTTTACTAAGCGCTCGTGTCCTGGCCTAGCCAAGGCGATTACGGAGCAAGCGCGCTTAAGAGATAATACCAGGTTAAGGTGCTGAGAATCTTGGAAAATTGGATTCTCCGAAAATGCTTCGTATACTGTGACTACGGCCTGGCACTTCATCACGAACAAGAACTTGCATATTGTCCGCGTTGTATAGGTTGCGCTATGCGTTGTATGCATGCATAGCATGCATCTAAATTTATTGACAATATTCAAATAAAATTTAAGAATTAAACTTCAGCGGTATACTCTGTTTATTGTAATCAATCGTATAGCTTTCTAGAAAAGATTATAAGTAGAAAGTTTCTAACGTTTTAGTAGAAAAATAGATAAGGCATATAATGAGAAAGCTAGAAATTTATTATTTTTTATAAAATCACAAAAAGATATAATGGTTTATAAAGGTTGCATTAAAAGGAAGCTATAGTTTAAATACTTTTTGTTTGTTGAATAAATTCTCTCTGCGAATTTCTGTAAAACTCACTAAAAATTGATGCTTGCAATTATTAACTATGAATATAGTTGTCAAATTAAATAATAAATCTGATCTATCTATCTATCTATCTATCAAAGAATGATTCAAGAATATTTGCATATTTACTTACTTGTACATTTAATACAAGCCGTCCTACGATTCTTTAATTTTATAAAATCGAATGATTCGGTAATTGAATTTCAATAAAAAATCCTCGCTCGTCATTAGATAAAATTGAATAATTCCTGGAGATATTATGCTGTCGAGTATTTTCTTCAGAGTATCCTGTATACGTAGTATCATATTTCTCTATGGTCACGTGAGCACATCTCCCCTATGAAACTATACGAGTATGTACTCGGCGCATGTACTCGATGCATGTACGGAAGATCGAGTTTCTGTTGCCAGCACCGTTGCAGTTTAGAAGGATCGCTTTCTTTAGAGAAGTCCAACATGCTTGATACGATTTGCACGTACGAGATTGGATATCCCATGAAAGTAACGTATCGATCAGACCACGCGCATCTTTTAACAGCCGACGGAAATGTTATTTTTCGGCGTCCGAATCTCGGCAAGACTTTATTGCTTAATCTTCCTCTACTCTCTCTCTCTCTCTCCCTTTCTGGATTACTAGATTAAATTGGCTTGTTCTTTAAAAGGGAAACCTCAATTCTTTTCTATCTTCAAAAGCACACGCTTTTCAATTGTTAACACTAAACCTACCCACCGCCGGTCAAATAACTGTTTTTAAACTTTTGATTAAAAATTCTGCATTCAATGTTATCGCTTTTCCTCAATTGACTTCACGACTTTTTCTTAACATACATATAATCCGGTTCGATAGAAATAGGTATATATATAAATTGTCGGTAGCTTTAGTGTTAAGAAAGTGAACAAAACACTCTTCGAGAGAGCCTACAATGTTTTATTTTTAATACGCTTCTATTTTAATTTTTTCAACTGTGTTACTAGAATATTGCTAAGAGAGACTCGAAAAGATCTATCCTGAGATTAACGCATTCGGGAGCGCTGGAATTAGTTAATTACTGCTTATCGCGTAAACGGCCACGTAAGGGAGTCAATCGAATGATTATGTTGCTAAGACGGCTTTCCAACTAATGAGAAACTGTAGATTAGTATGTATCGCCTGCATACGCAATTCGTCGATATACACGCATGCTAATGCGTTCCTGCATGTAACTAGTGCGCATCGTAATGACGTGATTTCGAAATCCCTTATGCTAATATTACACAATCGTCAGCGCGCGTACAAGCCGTGATCCTCTGTTGTAAGTAATCGAACAAGACCTCTCACAATTCACCGTTTTCTTTCAACTCTTTCGACCTCCCCTCCCCCTTGTCGCTTTTTACATCCTTTGACTTGCTTGATCTCTCTTTAACATTAATATTGCCGATAAATAGTCGATATAGCTGTTCGTCATGAAATCTTGAAGCTTAATCCTGTAAAATCTGTTTACGAAAAACTCCGTATATAAAATTCTCCCAGTTTTCCTCGCTAGCACGCGGCGTTGATGGAGTCTGTCATCCTATTGAAGTTTGTTGAGGGCGTCTGCTTCGAGAAAAGCGAGGGGTCGTGCCGGTTTTCCGATGCTACTGTCCCTATCTTTCCGATCGGTGGCAGTAAATCCTGTGCGATAAAGCTCACGCCAACAGTCCTAATCGTTTTTCCTTGAATTTTCGCGCGTGCGCGCGCGCGCCAGCAAAACTTGCACACAAAGCACGTGCCCGCGAAATGAGATCCCATAGATACAAATTGTCTCTTATCCTCTCTATTGAAGTATTCATTTACGGGCGGTGGAATTTCGCGAGGACCCGAGAATGAAAAGGCCGGAAAGAACGCCTCGTGTCATTAGTGACGTCGGGTCTAATTGTGAATTTGTTTTGCGGCGTTGATATTACAATGCTGAGATAAAGATAAATTGTACCAACTAATTGTTGCCGTAAATACTTAATATCGTCGCATGCGACGAGCGTCGTGCATTTTAAAATCGCGTGTAGCTGAACCGCCGTTGGGGATATAAAACGTGCATACGCGCTGTAACGCATGCATTTACATACAAACTGCGGCATAGAGGTCGGGCGAATTCTCGCGCCTCGCTATGCCTTTTATTGGCAACTTTTCAAACTGGATGTGTAACTCAACAAAAGAAGAGAATCGATGGGAACATGGTCCATTAACACCTCGAATACACAATTTTTGCCATGCGAGACACGAAGCGCGGATACGGTTTAAAAAGTGTACAAATGTTACTACCGACATATAAATATAGTTTAGCGACAATACAATGATCGAGTTTTTATTAGGCATAGATTTTCCGCTAAAGAGATTGAATAAAGCTCGGAGTCGCTTCTTATTCGAAAGATGATACGTGTTCACGACGACAGGAAATCGAAAGCAGACCTAATAAAGCAAATTGCCGAATTATTTCGTTTTCGCACGCACGCGACGAACCGTATAAACAGAGATGAAATAGCCTCCGCACTCGCCGCAGCCCGATTACGCACGTATCATTCGTCCGCGCGGGAATAGCTCTCGCGACCGTGTGTCATGTGCGCATAATATAGCTGCAGCGGGCGACGGCCCCGGGGCACGAAACCGCGGTGGTGCGGCGGCAAAGCCGTGGCCTACTAGGGGATGCAAATGTATATTGGCATTATGTTGTTGAAAATTGCGCGACGCGGCTGGTAATCCGACATGCGAATCGACAGCGCGCTCCCAACTCCTTCGAGACACGGAATTCGCGAACGAATGATTCCCGACCATTGCACTGCCGCGGTTGTATTGCGACCGGCGGCGCGGCGGCTTAGTATCGATCGCACGCTCCGGTGAAGATTTTGCAGAGTGAGCGTTGTCTCTCGTTGTCTCTGCGTTTTCACGAATTGAAGTAATGAACAAAAATTCTTAGATTCGTTTTGCTACATGTTATTTTATTTTTATGTCACGTTTACGCTAAAAGCAATTCCCGTTACAAATACATAAAATTCGTCGTTAAACAAATTATGCTTCTCGCAAAGAGTGGAAGTCTTCAAAATTAGACAAATGTGTTTGTTGGTTTAACGAATATTTTTCTCAATATACGCCGGATATATTCTGTGGACCATGTGGATTGTATTTGTTCGAGCGAATTTATGCACGTTTTGAATCCCATTTCAATTCTCGTTTAATAACATCTGCTGTTATAACAATTTTACGTAATTAGCTGGTTGGTTGATTTTCTGAAAATAAAATTTTCTTTTAATTTATTTGCACTTTTCCCAAAAAAGTTGTCAGTTATCTTCAAATTTTCCGTCGGCTGTTATTTTATCCGGACAACGGTTCCCATATTTTGCGCATTTTTCACATTTAGCAAATTAATTGCGCGAGGCAAAGCGCTCAGTCCAGAATAATATAGCGCATAAGTTAATAATAAAAATATACAAGAAATTCTGATGAGAGAGATGAGCGGTCTCTTTGTTCCGAACGGAACGATAAATTGCGAATAACGTTCGATGCATGGCACGCGCGACATTTCAAAGGCCCCGGCTTTACCGTAAAGTGCAATGGCTGCGGGGGTGGCTTTGGCCATCTATTAAATCCTGCGCGCTCACTGATTCGGTCATTAAAACTTTAGGTCATCGAACAACGTACGCCTATGGCAATACAGCTTGAAAGGGTTCGCTGTGCGAGGCATGAAAAGGGATAACTTGTATAATCGTCAGTCGGGGGGTGGGGGAAGGGGGTGGGGGAGAGAGGAGACGACAGCTCGGCTTCATCTCTGGTCCATTTGATTTAATTGAATTCTAGTCACGCTCCCATCATTCTCCGTCATCAGCGTTCGGTAAACTAAGCTTTTTACGATCCATTTAACAAATCGTCGCGACAGCGTTTGTATCGAGATTATTTTGCAACGTCGTTCACGCTATCGGCGTGATAGTCAAATTTCTCGTTTGCGCATCGTTTCGGACAAATTTAATCTTCTATTTCTCGAATCAGATATGTTAGATTATTAGTATGTGTATGTGTGTGTGAATTTCACATTTTAGTTGTTTCTGGCGCCGCGCCGTGGTAAATACCGGAAAATAATCTGAGAGCCTGTAACGTGCACGTCGGATATATTGACGCGCGTCGAAATCGCACTTGATCCATTTCGGCGCGGTGTCGTTACGGCGACGTTGAAGATTGGCCCGTGGCGTGAAATAGAGAGCTGTAACGGGGCCTGTTTAAATGTCATTTAAATGCCACGCTACCGCCTGAGCACTGCCCATGGTCATTCACCGTATGCCCGCGCGATAATATGAAGCGCAGACCACCGTGAAATTAGCAGTGCAGTAGCGAAGGCTTCGTATCATATTTCAATTTTTCTATGTGAACGGTACGATGCATATGAGCCAGCGTACATATAATATAACTGTCATTACGTCGCGCGTGTAACATAAACGCAGTCGTATCGAGTTTTTCATCGGCTATCTTACCTTATTTCCGCGTTGAATGCAAATGACGATAACGCGACGGTGATGCGTATCAATGGAGCATTTAACGCAGCTAACATTAATAAGATTTTTTCGCTGCGTATTAAATCCGACTCGCGTTTGCGCATCGCACGCGATATCGCACTTGCTAAATTCGTTTCGCCGTAAAAGCGTAATAAAAGAGTGCGATCTCATAAAGGGTTTCCAGCTCATTCGTACGCGATATAACGCTCGGGTGTAATTAAGCCATTGCATCCCGCTGCCTGATTAAAAGGATTAAAATACACCCCTCCATTTTGCGCGGCGTTATATTAATAGTAATCTACGAATGTCCCGTCCGACATTACACGATTTGACAGGAGTTATCTCGCACGGCTTTAATGGAATTTGTTGATTAATATCCCTAGAATTAATACCGAAATATCGCGCTCGCTAAATTGCTTCGCTATTGCGCGATCGAGTTTTTGTTATTGCATTCGGCGACTATCAGCGTTGCAAATTCGATCGCGCTATGCGTTTCAAGTGCATTTGTCATTACCCGCTCGTTTGTAGGACAGTTTTTAAAACTGGTTTCGATTTATTTTTAGATACGATATGGCTATGTTACTCTATTGCTTCAATTTTTCATATAAGCTTTTTCACAGGAATACAAAAAAAAGGAATTGTGTCGCGAATAAATGCGGTGGATATTATGTAGCACGATATTAATTGTTTCATAGAGTTATTAATTTATGGAATTATTAATCAACTATTCACATATAT
Organism: Aphaenogaster rudis; assembly: GCA_003063815.1. Lineage (NCBI taxonomy): Eukaryota > Metazoa > Arthropoda > Insecta > Hymenoptera > Formicidae > Aphaenogaster > Aphaenogaster rudis. The sequence continues at coordinate 572,934 of NJRL01000024.1, read as the reverse complement.
TGTAAATTATCGTTTCACAGAGAATAACCAAAGATACGATGGTTATTGTACGTACAATAACGATATTATTTACATTTATAGAATTGCTAATAAATGCCATATATCTATTGATCTGCGGTATTATAGTCGCTGTAATATCACTTCACGTAATTAACTTCAGAATTAAATATAAAGCAAATTACATAAGACACTGAAATCCGATTCAATATATAAATGTATATAGGAGAAAGTCCTGTATTGTGTCGCGCTTCAGTTATTTCGTTTACTTTCTAAGCACACATCATTATTGTTGCATTTAATCTTCTTTCAGATACATATATCCTCTGCCATCACTTTTGTATTTTTATTTGCCATTGCTACTTTCTTTCAATCTCCTCTTTCGACTTATCATCCGCCTCTTGGAGAGAATATGCGTGAAGGAGAAATAAACCATCTCTCGTTTGATCTTATATTTGAAGAAAGGGATGCGATTTCCTATTTTGTTACTATTCTATCTCATATTATCTTATTACGTACTAACGTTCACAATGAAAAGCTAGCATGATAAGAGAGACAGATTTTTGCAAAGTGACTGACGGTGCTGCTCACGTTGTAGAAAAAAATATTTAAACGTAAATGTTGCGAGTTTTGTTATCGAAAAAATCGCTCGAGGAGGCGGTGTTCTCTTTAACGCAGCATATCGGGAGGTGGGAGATAAAGCACTTCGCCATTCGGGGAGGACTCGATCGCTCGGACGGCAAAATAACAGACCCCGGCTGGCATGAGATTTTATGAGTATAGACGGGCACTCGATACGGTCCGTACTTCGTTGTACATATATGCATTCAAAAAGTGCCGCCTACAGTGGAAGTTGCAGCGCGTTGCCGAATGCGGAGGCATATTTTCAAACAAACCTTTTTTATGGACCGATTTGTACTGGTGAGTAATAAAACACTTCGGTATTTCTACACGGTGGTTTGGACCGTTTGATCCTGCGCATGTATTGTATGGGTTTGCCCTCGAATCGTTCAGTCAAATTCTCGTAACATCCTTAGAGAGCCGAAAAAAAATGCGACGTTATATTGTGTGATGGGAAAAACTATTTATTCCATGCAAAATATATTTTTTTCAACCAAAATAAAAAATTCGACTGCCTAATCAAGTGATACTAACTTTTTTGACCGATATATGTTTTCATAAATATATTTGTTCGAACGATGAGATGGAGAAGTTGAGTATACAAGTGTTAATATTTACTGTGTTATGCGTGGACTAATGTTGTAGAGGATGCAAAAGGAAATTGAAGACAAGGTTGTCGATTCGCAAGGCAGATTAAAGAAATAAAACGGGTTTCTTTGGTAACGTGTACCGCGTTAAAAGCTTCGTATTGTATTTCTTATTTAAGCGGTCGAAGCGTGAAGCACGATGAGTGTGAAAACTCCGGACGGACGTGGAGAAGCGTCTTAAAAAAATCTTCGGGGAAAAGTACGGGAAAGGTAGAGTTTCCACGTGGTTTCCCGGGCACTTTCTTCTTTCCTGTCTGTTAGTCTACCGTCTTTACTCTTCCACCACGGAGAATGGTTTGCTTTTTCCACGTCACGGAATCGCCGCCACAGAAAACGGTGTGCAGACCTTGCAGTTGTTGAATCTTCTATGTTTGTACATTATCGCAGGAAGAAAAGGGAATATGAATGCATAAGGTAAAGCATGATTACCTTACTCTAAATTATAATATCATAATAAAATTATAATTGTAACTCTTGAATTTTACACACATAACTATTGATTTATTCGTTAAATATATAAATAATAAAAGTAAGTCAATAATATCACGCGCTAAATGCGTATGGCATGGTATATAGTTAGCAGCTTTTATTTTTATACGATTGTAATACAATTTCTATCTCGGTGTACAACTCATTCGTCTTCATTAATGTGTACAGTGAACTTAGTATATATGATTAAGGTAAATTGAACTGAACTGAATTGAATGGATATACTGATCTTCCTGCTTTAACGCAACGCGTTCATCCATGCATTTCCAAAACAACGTACGATTTTTTGCTTTTTAACGTTGTTCCTCTCTCTCTCTCGTATTCTCGTTTGCAGAAATGCAGATATCCGTGCAAAGCGCTAGGCAATTATTCGGATTTAATAGTTCGCGGAAGTGTCGTTACGCTTGTTGCCGTCTATTCGTCGAACACGTCGACCGTGCTCGGACGAGTTCGTTGTGTATTTCCATTGTCATGGCAAAACGTCGGCAATCGTGTGTGCAAATAATAGTAGGAATTGCTCACATTTGGTGTGATTTGCATTGAAGTCCTCAAACTCGGCAGTTTATATATAATGGCAATGCGTTCTATAATTTCTTAACCATTTTACACAAACTTTTTACGCGTATTTGAGCTATTAGCGCATCTTTTATCAAACGATTGCAAGAATAGTTTCTTTGCAGCGACAGTTATCTTCCGGATGGAAAAACATTTACGTTGCTCTTTCGCTCAGCAATGAACGACGAGAAGATGTACTTCCAGCAGTACTTTTGTCCTTGAGTCACGATCGGGTTTATTCGACAAGAATAGCGTCTCTCTTCTCGAACTCTTGGCACCGATCGGTTGAGTCCCTTGGTCGTCGGCTAAAAATCCGGGACTGTTTGTCTTCGGGCGTAGTGACCTCGAGATTTACGGAACCGACGAAAAAGCTCGCGTTCCGGACGGACAGGATTGTAACTCCAAGCTGGTTGTATCGATTCGCGCCGTCGAGCGAAATCGTACGAGAAATTCCGGCCGTCCGTCAACTGTTATCGAACGTAATCGCAACGAGAATCGAGCGAGCGAGTTTTAAGTTGCCGTTGGCAAGGGACACGCAAATACATTCCGGATTAAATCGAGGACGGGGTCAAGGGTGAGTCCCAGCGAGGCTGTCTTTAAAATCCTGCGGACTTGGATGGTACCACCACCGCCTTCTGTGTGTAATCTGCTCCTACCCGGAATCGCGCGTAATCTCGATTGCCGATCTAAATTATCTCGCTAATTTTGCCCAATATCGATTGTACACAAATCGGGATTTCTCTTATCCCCCAGGCTATCTTAATTGCGCATCGAACTCGGACGCGGTTGTTTCCTCGGAATTGGAGCATGAGATCAGATTTTGACCTTTTTCATTTATATAGCACTATATATATAGCACTATAGCAATTTAAATTATTATAAAAATTGTTTTTCACACAGAATATATCTTTAAATAGGTATGTAAAGAAAAGTAATACAAACGGACGGACTAAATAACGTAAGCTGAAAATACAACACAGATAATATTCTTAATTGCGATAATATTTATTCATGGGGTTTTAGTAAGAAATATTCTCCGTAAGAAATATCCAATATGTAAATTTAGTTATTTGAATGCGTATTAACGTACTTATAATTAACGACCGATGACTTACCAAGCGTAAAATATGTAAAAACCTCGCGTAGTTCGAAATAAAACCTGTCCTTGTTGTTGGATTAGAAGAAGCGAAACATTATTCAAAAGAACGATCACACATAGGAACATGGAAGATAATTGATTAAGAAATAACGACGGCCATTGAAAGATCCCTCGATGGCATTATAATGATATCCTCATCTCGTCTCTGTTGTAGGGAAGAGATTCGATCGCGTCCCTCGCTTATCACCATTAGGTATGAAAATATCGGAAATGGCTTCCATTATTTTCTAGCAGTTTCGATCTCTTTTTCTCTCGCGAATACGACCAATCTGGAAATTGTTATCGTATTATTATTGCATTTATTTCGATATTCGCACATATTTCCGTTATGACTCAAAATCAATTTACCCTTTCCATTTGAAAAACATGAAGTTCTCAATTTGTTCGCGATAAAACCGAGCCGAGACCACAGTCCATTTATGCAAAATGAGAAATTAAAGTGCGTGTCTCGTGTAAAAAATTACAGAAGCGGAATTACGTCCGCATTATTATCGTGAATCGATACAATGTCGATTCGATGAGCTTATTCCATTCGGCTTCGACGAAGACATATTTCACTCAATAATACAAAATAGATAGCAGCGAATCTCGCCAATGTAGGACACTTTGAGAAGAAAAATTTATACTAAAAAAATTGTTTTAACTTCTGATTATTTTAAACAAAAAACTACTTATAAATAAATATGGCATATATTTCTACACGTTATTTATGCAAGATAACTGATAATCTAGAATATTTCGGAAATAGAATTTTTTCCTTAAAGAGAGAGAGAAAGAGAGAGGGAGAGAGAGACACGTCTCGTACAAATTTATTATGTGTGGACATATTTTTCTTCATCATGTTACTTTAAAATTGATTTTCTTTATCATTGCTAATAAACAACTTAAACGGTTCGACCCTTGCAAGTAACCCTTGACGGTGCTCTCTCGTGCTGTCTCTCCCTCAACGATTTTGGAAATTAATCGCGTTGCTCGGACCTCAAACCACGTAAATCGGCTTACGTACGTCCGGAATTTCTGCGGCCGCGCGTATCTCGCGCTCCTGCGTGATCAACACCAACTATGCTCTCAACGCGGTGTTAGGTGTTGGTGTAAATGTGTATGCATGTGTGTATGTGTGTGTGTGTGTGTGTGTGTGTGTGTGTGTGTGTGTGTATGTGTGTGTGTCTGTTTACACAGATACGCGATGTGGTATATACGCGGGCGGACGCCGCTGTACTTCGGAAGCTTTTAGTCGTTTCATACCGATTCGCAGCTTAATTACATGGAGGAGAGCCGTTCAGATGAAACTCAACCAAGGCGAAACTGTGTGTGCGAAACTGCCCGAATATCCTATTCGACGTTAATGATGCTACTGACCCGCAAGTCTGCCCCTCTGCCGGTCCACTATCGTATTGCCGGGCTCCAATCCCTCGGTCACAAATTACAGGACCAAACTAGGTACGTGCCCGGCTTTCCTCAAGATCTATAAGGATTCTCGAAGTTACGAGAAGAACAAGTCCCGGGAATTACCGCGCATCCGCGTAATCACGACGAATGAACATTAACAAATTGGGAAACGCGTCCGAGCAAGTGCTTCTCGTAACCCGGCACGGTAGGCTTCTCCGAGAGAGATCCCAGGGCGCCTTCAATTAGAAATCGCGAGTCTCTTCCGTAACTCGATCAACTTCAAGTCGCCGTGGCACCTATTATTTACGATAAAACCGGCAAACTCGATGAAGCTCGTGCTTATAGCAACCATACTCGGAAAATATAGCGTTTCAGCTTATATAGCAACGATACTCGAGAATAGCGTATCGATATTGGAGGATGAGGAGAGTTGGTAAATTGGCCTTCAATTTTTGGCGCTACCACCAAACACGATCGCTCCCCAATCGATCGGTGCTCATTCTCCGACCGTAAATTGAATTCCACGGATTACGTATATTGTTCGATGGAAATCCGTACGTGATGCGCGATAAATTCCGCGGCCGGACCGAAAACATAGTAAATATTCGAGCATATCGATTCTCTCTATCGACGATAGGCGGGGAGAGCACGCGCGCGCTGGGTTTTACGTCTCGAGACCATCTCGAGACCACGAGAGCGTGATATATCGAGCTGACGATCGGTCGGCCGGTGTAATGGTCCGTTCGTGTGCAGGTGTTCTCGATGATGTCACGTAGGCTGGACAGCAAAGCGACCCCGACCAACCTTGCAGCGGCGACGTCGCCGCGGTATGTCGGTTTGCATGCAAAACAGGAGCCTTTATCCTGACCGCAATTAATAAAAGACTCTGTACTTAGCGGACGTTAAATGCCGACGTTGCTTGCGCGTTTTGATAGCCGGATAGCGCACAACGGCGGGCTCATTAAAAGCGGTTTTAATCAAAACACCAGGGGCGCGGATAAGAGGCTTTGCTTCTGCCATTTGTTACGCGAAACTACAATGTCCCGGTCGCGTTCTGTATTTCTATTGTAATTTTAATGCGATCGTTCACATTCGCGCCGTACACGCGAAAATAAGATCCGAATATCTTTTATGCCGTTAATTAACTCCCCGGTTTCGTGTATCGCTATGCAACCCCGTTTCGTGCAACGCTATGCGCGCTATAAATATGTTTATTAAATTAATAGCCTCCGTAAACTTTGGCGGAATAACATCGTAGGATAATATCGCCGCCTGATATTCAGATACCGACAGGCATGCACGAATCAGCGAACAATGTAACAGAAAATTCGATATTCGAGAAATTCCAGTATCCGAATATTTCGGATCGAGACTCCCGTATTCAATTCTATTCGAAGTATTCGATTCCGAGCTGATCTTTACCAGGGCTGTTTGAGTGCTCGGTCGAGACGCCAAGAATTTTCGGATCGACATGCTGCATCGTATCGTCACTGCGGGTCCAGAAGGCGAGAGCTTCCACACCCACCTCACCATGGAGTAGCCGGGGCTAAATTGAGTAGCGCGACGCGCGCCTTGCGAGTACCGCATAATGCGGCCTGACCCGACCGGGACCTCGCGTGTAAAAGCCATAACTAACCTACAAATATCCCTGGGAAAGTTCTGTCCTGACCTCCGGTGCCATTCGCGAGCCTAGCCGACGTAAACCGCATTGCCATTAAATGCCAGAAGCCCGCAGGCTGGACGCTGGGGGTGAGGCCAGAGGATCCCATCCTCTCCCTCTCCCACCCACCCTGTTGCCACATGCAACTCCTAAATATTTGATGATTCCCCAATGGTCAATTATTAACCGCCCTTTTACCGTAATTGCCGCGAACGGATTTATGCACCGACGAGAGAGCGCGAACGGCAACGTTTGGCTTCGAATCTCGCTGCCAAGGGTCGATTACTCGCACGATTCGAGGGTCGGCAAAACGACGAGATGGGGAACGATCGTATCCAGCTCGAATGATGGATTAGCTTTTTGTTCGATTTAGGTGTTATCTTTTGTCAAAGAGTTCTTGCGTATATGGGAAGAAATACGATTATTCTCGGGTTGAGACCGAGTATTAATTATTATTATTAATTATCTAACTCTCTAAGTATCGCAGCTGTTTCCTCTTTGAAAACTCTATGGCTTCAAGATTTTTATATAGATTTCTGTATTTATATTTGTACGAACTTATACTCTGACTTAATGTACGATTTCCTCGGAACTTTTGTGGATAATGTTACGAAGTGTAAATATTTTTTTCTGTTTTAGGTAAGTGATTTTAATATGCAGCGTAAGCGATATTTGTGGACTCGACCTGAGGATGAAAATGAAGATTATGTAAGCGAATACATATGTAAGTGAATTATCACTCTTATGAAATTCATGTAGAACGTAGATATCTGGGACACACCGATATTAGGAGGAAACGCTTTTCCATATATGTGGCACAGAATTAATTAAGGAAAACGGTAGTGTGCAATTGCAGTTAATTATGGAAGACAAACAGACGTAGGTACGTCGATACGCGCAATTTTACGTTGCGGTGCGGCGGGCGGAATTCGCGCAAGTCAGACAAATAACGGTTAGCAGATCTAAGGCAGTTGTTACGTATTATCCGCGCAAAACTGCGAGACGATCTTACGCCCGGGAACTAATTAGGCAGATGAATCACGTATGGCGCGTGGCGCGAATCTCGTCGCTGTCAACGATATTTCGCGAAATGTGGAAGATTAACTCGCGGGATCTTCGCAGAAACGGTGGCACCGTAGCGGTACGTCAGCACAACTGCGGGAGGGGGGGGAGATATGGCCTAGTTCGCCTATCAGATCTACGAGGATGCTGCAGATACACGACACGATATAGCAGACATCAGGCCACACTTGGCACTCAATGTTGTAATACGACGGCGCGCACGAGACGCCGTTATTAGTATTCAGTTTGTTTCGCGGCAGCAGATGCAGTTAACCTCAGGCCACGGAACTACGTTACGACCGACGAGGCGGCTCGTCGGCACTGATATCCCGCGATATTTCCGTTGAATCTCGCGCTAACATCCGCGACATAAAATTGTCCCGATTAATTATTTCGGGCGAGGGCGAGGGCGAGCGCGAGCCTGACCGACTTCGCGACGTGCTTCTAAATTCTATCCCAACACGTCGCAGTTGCAAATGGCACGATCGTGTCTTTCGTTAAAGAGGATCCGAAAAATAAAGTGTTTCCTTTCTCTCTCTCTTTTTTTTTACGTGGAGGCAGGATCGTTGGATCAGAGTTTTGCATCAATCCTTATACTTCCACCGCGATTCTGATTAGTATGCGGCCGGGCAGTGTTGCATCAGGTGCCATCCGGAGGTCTGTTGCCACGGTTATTGGTCCACAATGCGCATAAACGTATGTCTGCTATGCTAAAACCAATAACTAATTACGGGTTCCCGCATTCATTAACCACACGCGTGAAAACAGCGTTCCCCGTGGCCAGCTGGTCGTAACGACTGTCCAGGCGCGGCTATCGCATTCGCTTTCATTATACAAGGCGTGTTAATTAGCAAACGCAGAGTCGATCCTCCCCTTCATATGTTCGCTAATATTTAGAAAAGATTTGACGCATCGTCATTCGTCATCCTACGTATCATATATTTTGCGTAATAAAACAAGTGCTCTTTTTTCTCGGCGTTTCCGCAATTCTTATTTTCTCTAGGGAGTGCATCTCTCGCTGTTCTTTTTATACAAGATTACATTTGCAGCCGAAGAGAGCTGCATTATGTATTCACGAGCTATAGGAGTTCGACGGTTGCTGCTCGCGTTTAAGCTTCCATTTGCCTTTTAGTCGCGCATTTAGCCGCGATGTGCAAAATTAATTAAAGAAAGTTTTTAGCGTGCCGCCCGTCTTAAAAGGTCGCGAGAAATTTAGTCGACGTGGCAGTTTAAGTCGAGCGGATTTGCTCGCGCGCGTCGATCAGTCGTAACGGACGCGCCGCACACGAGCAATGTTGATTTAACCCGATGAGGGAAAGAGAGAGAGATTATGAATCGACTGCCCTGCAAAAAGAGTAGGAGCATAAAACGGAAGGAAAACACCCCTCTTCCCGCTGAATATTCATAGATTCCAGAAAGAGAATCTAGAAGAACTAGCACTACCAGCAGCGGGAGCGGGTCTCGTCGATCGATCGCCGAGACGCGACGCGTTCGCAACGCGAGCGCGAACGCGTGACGTTTCCGCGGACGTATATATTTCTTGAAGCGTGGCTCCGGAAGATGTTATCCCGCGGATAGATGCGGGCTATGAATAAATTTCTTTTAGTGCTTTCACTCGGAATTCGGTATACCAGGCCCATATTTGTATACGTCGACTGTAGTCGCTCCCGAATTTTCACGACTGGCAGGCTTTATGGATGTCGTGGCGCATTTTTAGGACATGAATTTTCGGCGGAAACTATTATGACTCAACGTTAGGGGGTGGAGAACGCGGCGTGGGGACCGGTCGAGAGTGTTTCTGTTTTATATTAGCGGTGCTGCATTTTCCCGCGACACCAGATACGGTTACAGGAATTTTAGTTATTCTCTGTCACATGTGTGGAATAATTTCGCGCGTTACGTGATGAAATTTGTTTCGCGAAGTGTTTCACATGTACGCGGGTAAAAGAGATAGATAGTGTTGTCTAGTTGTTTTTTTTTCACCGTAATTTAAGATGAAGTAATTTGGCGATATAATATTATCTGCGATACGATCTCTTTCAGCAGAATAACATCACAGAACTCCTAATTTTATTCTACGTTAAAGTATTCCGCTGCTGGTAACACATTTTAACGCAAATGCGCCCGGTCTGCCGGAAATTCCGGTTAAAAAGACCCGCTGTTTGCGAACGCATAAAACGATTTCTTAATTCCATTAAAACTACAGACCGGAAGGAATTTTCGAAACTTCTAAATCCACTAACGCTGTAGACTCTCCTCTAGAATGGAACACGCGGCAAACATCGCATTTCTCTAACTCGTAATTGCATGAATTTTTAAATTGCATCGATGAAATTATACAGTCGGTGACGCCATCTCTCGCAGGATTTATAGAAAAATGTCGTAAAAATTCTGAGCGTTCAGCTGATGCATTATACATTAAATATCTCATATCTCGTGTTACGATTCAGTAAATATCTCATGTTACTATTCAGTATTCTACAGCGTCTGAAATATAGCAGCGTCCGATGCAATTTCAACTTAATAGCGGTGCAAATCGCTATAATATAATAGTCGTGGAGATGCGAATAATCCGATGAATAGAGATACCCGAGAGAACAGAATGCGGGTAGAAACTATGAGACACCTTGTAATATCCATTGCACGAACTCAGGGTATATTTCTCTTGCTGATTGAAACTAGCACTTTCCGCTACGATGTCTTTTCTTTTCTTACCCGCATCGATAATCTCGACTGCTCCATCACGTACATCGGAAATATTCCTTCGTTTCTGTAGCGGTACTTCATTCATCGCCGCCAGACAGTAACCTTACACTCTTCAAGGAGAATCTATAATATCGCCGCCGACGAAAGTCTTCTCGATTCAGCCCGTCCCTCCCCCATGTCACCCTCCACGTATTTCGTTCACGCTCCGTAAAACTTCAATGTCCACGTGCAGAATCACGATCGGAAGCAGGAAGCACCCGATCGTCCGCTCGCCCGAAAGCAATGTTTCCCGAAGATGGAGTTTGCCCGTAGTTTCACCGTGCGACCAAGTACAAAGCAACGCGACAGATTTCGAAAGTTACTCGCGAATTCTTTAGCGGTGAGATTAAAGAGCCGCGGCGGTCAATTACCCGCAGATTTAATGGATCATTGGTGGCCGGTAATGTTCAACAGATTCCTGCAAAACTTCCTCAATTGCACACTGTGTTTCTTAGTGAAATTATAGTTTTATAATAGTTGCTTTCCATTTACACTTAAGTGATCCGAGTCACTCAGTTATGTGAGTATTTTATCTCGGATACTGACGTCATTGCTTAGTGAGTAAAAGGAACGCGCAGGTGAGAAAATATTAAAAAATGAGAAAATTATTTACAATATTTATCAATTTATTTATAATTATTTTTTGTCATTTCGTATTTACCTGATTATTTTATTGACACATTTAAAACGTTACTTTTAATGTGAGTTTCACTCACTCACTAAAGCACAAGATCTCCAGCTTGTGCAGATTGCTGGTAAAAACTGGTTAAATTTCAGTTGCCGGTGTCAAAAGGAACGTGCATTTAACTGAGTGATTACGTCACAAGTGAGATTTATCTGAGTTTTCGTGTAAAAGGAAAGCAGCTAATAACTTCATTTTTTCTCTTTAATTTGCGGACAGTAGAATGGAGCAAAGTTTTTATTATCATCGTAACACATATTCTAGTCCAATATATATTACATGTATCTGATATCTTGGGGCTTATAAAATTCGAAAATAAAGATAGAAATAAAGTAAATTGCCTACTAGGAAAGAACAAGTAAAGACTGAAACGAAATAAAATTTCCGTCTTTTAGCGTCAATACATATTCGGGCGATAAAAAAAAACCTCCTTATAACTGCGAAAGAACACGAGTATCGTATCGCGAAAGCGGAGAAGCGAAGAAACGGCTTACGTTACGGCACGTTTTAACCTACCCTCGATCCTTCGGCTGGAGGTCACGTGATTTGATCGTTAGATCGGCGGTAGGACGCCCAGAACCAAATTAGAAAGCGGAGTAATTGCGGGCCGTTTGCACGCTACCGACCAGTAACTGACCGAAATAACGTGGCACGTATCCACGGCCAGGGCAGCGCACAGCTATCCCGCGCGTACCCCGCGAATCAGTGTCCGCTTCCCCGATTTGCGTTACGTATTAAGTGCTCGTTCCGTCTAGCGCGGCCGGAGAGAAAAATTTCGAGTGGTCGCCCACGGAAATTGCGCGCGGCGTGCCATGACGTCCGACAAATGTATATGCCAGAGTTCTACGCGGGAAACACTGATGCGAATAAAAAAGCGCTGCCTTTTTGTCACTATTTTCTAGAGACGCCTGCCATTTTTCAGGTAGAAATCTGCGTGCGCGGGCGGCACCATTTCGCACGTAGAAATTGTTTCGCGAAAGCCGTCGCAATCGCGTTTTCTGGTCCCCGCTCGCTCGGTAACGCCAGGTTCGATGTTGTATGTACCTTTTGGACTCTAACTGAATTACTTCCGTAATTCAAATAGTGGAAAACAGGAGAAACAAAACTCAATGGTACGATAAATCGTCCGCGTCCTCGTCGGTGACCTATATTTCGCTTGGTATATCCATCCTGAGGATACTCTCCGCTCTCTGATAAGTTGACGAATAAAAGAAAATCGTAGCACATGCGCGACTTCGCGTCTTGATAGGAAAATAGAACACACCCCGGCTGTAAAGCGACTTGAGGTTTTTTTAAACAAATTGTTTCTTGCGCTTTTCTGTAGCTCTCGCACGTCATCGAAATAATTAATTACGACGATTTTTATGTACTTTAACGCTGATGCGTGACGCGCGACCGGTACACCGAGTTATTTAAGAAATTCAACCGAGACGTAAATTTATTCCGCGCGCTCGGCAACATTTTTGTATGTCGCTCGCAAAAGCCTCGACGTACTTGAGTTTGCTTATGTATGAAGGACGCACGCTGGCGTATCGAATGTATCCGAGAGCTAAGTTGAGTCAGTCCTAAATGCACCCAGATATCGTATAAACGTCTCATACGTCTGTCGGGATGAGACGTTGCCTCAATATGCGCGTCGAGCTCGCATGCGCGAACGTGAGCGGAACGGCTTAACCTCGATATATTTCCCCGTACTTTTCTCTATTTTCCCCGGGACGCCGAGATCCGCGCGACCAAACGTACACGGAAGACAGAGTTAGGCGTCGTAAAATCCCGAGCGAACTGTCCAATTCCGTTAAAAGTGAGTCCGATGGAAAATTGTCGACCCTACTGACTTGCCGTCACGAAAGAGCTGCACACGGTGACGAAAGCAAGGAAACTGCCCGTGCCTGCTGTGCGCACATTCTCTATCTTTCTCTCTCTCTCTCTCTCTCTCTCTCTCTCTCTCTTTCTTTCTCTTGCGATTCTTCTCTGCCCGGATTAGAAGATTAAATTTGAGTCCGGTCGATCGCGCGCAGGTCGATGGCGCACTCGATCGAATACAATCGAGTCCCGCTCGTCCGATTACACGCTGCGACGACGACGTACAATTTCGCATCGAAAGATTAGCTTCCTCTCGGATATCCGGTAAATATTAGAGCTACATTTGGCTCTTGATACGTCGTTAATTCAGATGGCTGAATCGATCGACGATTGTGAACTACTATCCGATAGAAATAAACGGATTATTTTGGCTGGAAACAAAAGCTTCGCAACGACGCGTAAGAATCGTGAAAAACTAGATCCGGATATTTCCAGAGAGGCGGAGCGTTCGTTAAGCCGTGACTCTCGAAATTTTTACGATTACGGTTACAACTGCGATCGTTATACATCGCGCATTGAACGACTTTTGACAATGTTTTTTATTTAGTATAATTGCTATGGCTGCAAGATACGCGATATATTTCTCTCTTTACAGTTATTTTATACATTTAAAAGAAAGAAAAGAAAAAATATCCCTGGTGCGATATTGCATTTTACGATATGTCAATTATGTGTGAACTATAAATAAAATCTGATGCACGAGAGAACTGCGATGCTTCGGTGAAAATAACGTAACGTCACGCCTGTCCAAATTGACCGATGAAATGCAAATTATATTAAGGCACGAATCACGATTTGCAAGCACAGCAGGAATTTAACGATATCGAATACCTAGCATCACGGTTGAAACTAATCTGCGCCTGATGTTACACGAAAATATTAAATCGTACACTAACGTGTACACGAAATTCGTATTTCGACGTGTTTGGTTGCTAATTCTACAAATCCACGGTTATACGTATTTAATTTCGGCGGATGGAGTAACACTAAATCGTAGGAAGTGTAGGAAAAACGGATCTATTCGTATAATTTAGATCTTGGTAGCTCGCGTAGGGTGTCATACGAGCCAACGGTGAGCTCGAGCGGAGATGCATCTCCGGAGATGGCGATGCACTCGCTTGCCGGAGATGCAGCGCGTCGTGTCGCGCATACGTCCGTTGAATTTCCCGTCCTCTCCCAGTATCCGGTGGCCGTACGATCGAGCACGTCGACTTGTACGAGGTGGTGGCATTTAAATTCGCGAGTGGTCGTGATTGCGCTCGAGCGCGTACCAACCCTCTCGATCGCGGGAGCTTGATTTCGCTGATTCAATTGTTCCTCTACTCTCCTCGTCTCTTTTTCCCTCTCTCCCCCCTCTCTCACTCTCTCTCAAGAAGGAGAGAAGGAGAAGGACTCTGCTGCTCCTTCTTCGTGCCGATCTCCGGTTCCTCTTCGCAATCGCGCCTCTTCCCTCTCTTCCTTGCACTCTTTGCATTTCCTGGCCGGCCTCTCGAGTCGCCCCTCCTTACGCCCTATCGACCTGGAAACTTCGACGATTTCCCACCGCCATCCACGATCTGACATCTCGTCCTGTGGCACGATAGAACTCTTTAATCCTCGATTTCTGGTTCGCTCCGCTACGCGAGATATCTGCTTCATTATTTAGGTCACGGAACTTCCTGTCGAGGAAGATTTCGCGGAAGACGATTGAAAAGACAAAAAAAAGGCCAAATTCTTACGAAAATTTTATTGCAGATGGGTTATTATCTCTCTTTGTGTATCGTGTGTCTGATATTAATTTAACGGCAACTGAACTCAATTCGATTCGATCAATGTACTTCGGATAGCCCAACAACAAATTATAATTATTTAAATTTAATGACAACCAAACTCAATTTGGATTCAATAAATGTACTTCCGATAGTCTGGCAACAAATTATCATTATTCCAATTCATAACGAGGAAATGTAATCATACTCTGATGCTGTAGTAAACTTATTATTCAACTCGATAATATATATCCCACTATTGTTTTAAATTATATACCATGACAAGATTTCAAAGATGTCATCCGGTCTTAAATTAAAATTCTTACGCGATGATTAAGCAAAAACTACACCAAAATAAATAGGAGGATGATAGGTACAAGCAGTTTTTTTCGCGACGCTAAAGTCGGATTCAGACCAAGTGAACAAACGCGAACAAATGCGAATGAACAACTTGTCACAATGATCGCGAACGCTTAACACGAATATAATGGCACCTGTAAGCTGAAACTTGGTCGGATATGTCAGGCGTATTGTCAGGCGTATCACGATCCCGTACACGCATCATCTTGCCGCTACGTGCGACGTATGCGCATCACTTAAACACGTGTACACGAATGCGTGCGTGCGTGCGATATATCCGGTCCGCTTTCCTGCCGCCGATTTGATATTTCTTGTCGCAAATAATAGCGCGGGCGGCCCTGTTTATTTACTGCGCGTTTTATCTCAATGGCTCGTGAGCTCGCATACGTGCGGAGAGTTAAATGCACCTCCGTTCGATGCCGCACGAATTGCACAGCTAACATAGGGGAGGCCGCGCGTGCGCGCGCGAAATCGTGTACACGCAAAGAACAGGTTGAGGTTTATTGCCAATAACGAAGCGAGGCAAGAGTGCTCTTTCGAGTGGCGTCCGTGTTAAGCTGAAATTATGCACTTTTGATGCTCGGTTTGCGTTTTTTCTTCTCTGTCTTTGATATAACATATGAACGCGGAATTATATATCACCAGTTGGAAATACGAATGGTCTCTTATGGAGAAAAATTTCTCATAATCAGAAGTGGAATATTATCACGCAATGTTTTTTCGTCAACAGGTTCGCCAGCGATATTATTTTCCACGACCGAGATCTGTTTTTCGCGCGATTCTCGTGATTTTCACGGAGTGCGCTTAATTGATTCGAAAATGTTCGCGCACACAGTCCGCAGAACGCGATAATGACCGGCGTGGATACATTATGAAATATTGCTGCGGCTGCAATTTAGTACTTTATCATACGAACGACTTGTTCCCGGCCCTATCGATCCGCCGCTTATCGCACCGATGTCCTCTTTGTGCTCATATTCACAATGTAAGTACATTAATATTCCTGCACTTGAACGAGAGCTTATGCGGACGCAATTTTTGCGGGAGTGAAAACTCCTGTCGATAATGAATATGATAACGAGTTTTCCTCGAAAGCATTATTGATGAGATTTTTATAAATTCGATACGTCACTCCTATTGTTTCTTTAGCATATAGACGAGCTGTGGCACAGAATTTTGTTACATTAGACGATCGTGCAAATGCATTAATAGTAAGATTTATATTGCAAAATTGCGTTAAATTGGTTAATTATTAACGAAAATATTTCAAGTCGCTTTACGCAATGTTTAACGTGAATTTATGTTATCCAATTAAACCAAATGAATAGCCGAATTTTTTATTTTCATGCTAAAATCTTTTCATCTACTTATTTTGTCTTCTTTTTCGTAAAACTATACGATTATTTTATCGCCACGTATTTACGTGACAGAGTTACATTTACAGGGTTTTACGGCTCAGCCACGGTTTATGATTAGCTTACTGTTATAAAAATTCGAAATATTTCGCCAAACAATGACTTTGATGTTTTTTCTTGTGCCATCTATAAAAACCCAGAGCTATCTTAAAATAATTTACAAAGGTTCTAATTTAAAGTGAGATACACAAGAATAGAAATGAAGAATAAGATTTTGTAATTTATCTGCAACTTTTTTGTATACCTATTTCTAAATTTTTAATCGTTTAGAACCTAAAAAGTTATCTATGCCTCGGTATTCTTGTTAAGGGAAAGTCAACTTCAACTTGTTCAAAAAAATCCGCACGTAAAGGAGACTGCAGGCAATATGCGACACTATGTATATACACACACATACGTATATTGTCGTGCGGGTCTATAAAGCCTTTCGACTCCCCGTCCCTTTCGATCCTACGTGTAGCCAGCCAAGAGTACGTGTGTACTTTTTTGCAGGAGCGCTGCCCCCACACTCACAGGAGCGCAGAAGTGTACACGCGACGAATGTTAAAAAGCCGTTTAAGCGTACCACGCGAGGCACGCGAGTTCCGACATACTCGTCGTTTGCGAACGCGGGAAAAAGGAGTGCCGCGAGCTATGAAAATCCGTTGTGCGACGTGACGGAATGATATCCAGCCTTAAGAGGTTTAAGTAAATTAGATCGAATAATACGGTGGACAAGGGAGCTCTTCAGCACCAAAAATAACGGAGCACTCCCATCTTTAATATCGCGCGGCGCTCAAGCCGAGATCCTTTCGCGAAAGTTAATTTATCTTTACAGATTTTGCACGGTTATCAGTTTCCACGATCGATCAGTTTAGTGGCGGCGCCGTTAATCAGACGCGTAATTTATTAGCGAGACGGATCGCGATGAGAGAAAGTGTACTTTTAATTTTCGCGACGAGTTTCGTACGGGGATTAATTCTCCGCGCGATAGATAGACGTACCGAGGACATGAAAGGCGCATTTGTTTTATTAATTAGATTCGCGGACGTTTTTGCTCGATAGAAAAGTACACACGCGGCACACGGGAAAATAAATCGGTCTGTCCTAACAATAAGCGTGATTACACAGAGCTATAGCGTGCATCGCGCGGAATGTTATTTTTTCACATCAACGATCCAGTGTTCTCGTAGCAGCTGAAAAAAAGTGTTTGCGAATAATATGAAAATCACAGGAAAATATCGGTGCAAATATTAACGTTATCACTCATGCGTAAAACGATATCGTGTTCTCTAATATAGAAGTTGGTAATTTTAGCTCAAATAATTACAAGAAATTATATAACAAAACGTTTTAAATTTAAAACAATTAAGAAAAATTTTTATTTTAATAGAAAATTTGTGTGTTGTCAGAAAACGAAGAATATAAAGCAAACAATACGCAACAATATAGATCAAGCTTACCGAGAAAATAGAAACAGATTTTCGATGAAACAGGTAGCAACAACTTCGTCCCTTATAATTCTCTATTTTACAGTTTCTTGTACAAATAATAAATTCAGGGTGGAACAAAATGATATTATACCGCGGTAACTCTTTCTTGTATCGAGAGGGGAATAAAGGACCGCTCGCGATCGGACGGGCGATAGTCGCGAATATGCATTTCCAGCATTCGCAAAAACTATCGATTCTGCCCGCGAGCGAGAGAGCACTGCCTTCGATATGAAACTATGTGCGGCACACTTGGACGAGACAGCATGCAAAATAGCGTGAGTGGAGGGAACACTTAAATTATGCGACCTGTCGGCAACAGTCTTTTAAGCGTTCGCTATGATAAATATTAAGTCTCTTTGAAAACAAGACAAAGTATTTTCACTTCCAGCGTGGCCGCCATTGTGTCGGAGAGCGCGCTTTATAGAAAATATTTCTATAAACGTGAGCCCCAGAGAGAGCGCCCGGCCGCCGGCGCAGGTAGAATTAATGTCGAGATTGTTCGAAACTCCGCGATTTTACTCCACCAAGTATTTTCTGCGGGATGTAACGCTGGGATGAAAGATCCCATTAGCGAAATCAAATTTTCCGCCACGTTGCGACGTGACGTTTTCCAGAGAATTTCACTCGCATGATCCACACGATGAACTCCTTGAGCCATCGGAATCCATTTTTATTGAGAATTTAATCAAATCGCGACTATTTTTCGCGACTTTTCGATATTTAATGTTAATTATCTTGGTCTGCTCGTTGTTGAACTGTAAATTAAGATTCGATTTCAGTAAGC
The DNA here is from genome assembly GCA_003063815.1 of Aphaenogaster rudis. Taxonomy (NCBI): domain Eukaryota; kingdom Metazoa; phylum Arthropoda; class Insecta; order Hymenoptera; family Formicidae; genus Aphaenogaster; species Aphaenogaster rudis. The sequence continues at coordinate 554,286 of NJRL01000024.1, read as the reverse complement.
TCTCAAGACGGCAACATAAATCTCTCGTCGAATTCGCAATTGAATATCGAGGAAATAATTTTGTTAGTATAGGTTTCGCGGTATAAAGTGGCGTCTTGCTCTTGCATCGTTTATCATTTAGATTACATTAATGCAACGCGTACCCTCGGTGGAGCTGAAAATCAGCGCCCGAATCGTTAAATAATATCTGGGTATTATGCGCAATATTGGTCTCGAGTAATAGATAGTAATATTGATAATCGATCGAAGAAACCGTATATCTATTTGTTTTTGTATCCGCGCGTTTTTTTATTTTATTTTAACCGCGAGGCAATGCTCAATATGTGCATACGTCAATTAAACGAAAATTTATAACGAAAATTTAAACATCTATCTATCAAACAAATAAAAATTATTTATTGCTATATAAAATAGACAATTCTTCATATAATGCAATGCGAATATTGAATCGTAAAATTTATATGTGGCTAAAAAATGTAATAATTTTGCATCCAGAGATACAAATTTATATTTCCGATCGATACTAATGCGAAAGTTAGTGAACATATGTGATCATCTTATCTTTTTCTTTGGCTTTTACTTGTGTGGCTGGGACTGGGAACAAACAAATGTAGTATGAAGCCATAGTATGTATTTGTTAGCGTCTCGGTGTATGTCGAAAGGGGTGTAATCGGATATAAGGTAATCTGACCGCACATAGGCTTCCTTTTTCTCTTCTCGGTCTATCACATTTTTCGCTGAACGTCTTCACTTGTGTCTTAAATATCAAACGAAACGAAAGAGACGCAAATTTTGTAAACCACAAATTGATTTCGCGGTCATATAATCGAGAAATGACCAAATATTTAGTTGAAGAAATTTTTCCTGAAGAGGAAGCATAGAATTGCGAATAATTAAATAGATGTGAGTACCCACACATAGCCTTTGCAGAAAACATTTAATGTCTAAAACATTACTCGTTTTAAATATCGTACTTCTATGTAATAAATCCGTTGATGAATATTAAGATGATTTCTTTTACGGACACAGAGGATTCATCAACCAGTTTCGACAAACCATGATTGATAACTGACGAGCGTCACTTTTATTTATATCTGGAATTACGTTACCGAACTTAACAAATTGTGAAAAGCTGATTGATCGCGTTTTACTTCTCTTGCCGATGCTATCCAGCGACACACGAACTACCATCGTGTCCTCGCATGGATGCCTTAAATTCGTCTACCCCATTCTTCGACCTCGATCGCGGAAGAATTCGCATCCTGGCCGTCTTTTGTCGTCCAAAGAAAATACACGAAGGACGCAGCCCGATATATCCGATCGTCTGAGCGCGAATTCCCGCATTTCCCTCATTCCACTTTTCCTTCTTACGACGATCCTGTCATCGCTCGATGCTCTCTATTTTTTTTACAACTGATCTGCCCGCTTGATATATGTCGCAAACAGCTGTAGCTGAAGAAAATTAAACTTATTTAATAATTTCCTCATGTTTCATATATTATTATTATCATTTATTTTTTACATGTTAATATTGTTTTAGCATCGAAAAATATTCAACCGTGCTAACGAGAAATTTATTCATACAACGAATGTTTTCTGTCTGTAGATTATTTCAAAAACAATGATCTGTTATTATATATTTTGTTATTTTATTTACGGCGACAACCACGCGCAACGTTGTCAATGCGTATTTGCATGGAAACAGCATATTTACGATGCCGGCGGATGCGAAATCGGACAGAACTATATCCCGATACATAGTCTTAGAGACCCAATTACACGTGTGACGATCAACACGGCCGCTGTAACAGCGCGATTACGGGGGAATATGGTACGTGCTGGGCCAAGATAGCAGACGCTCGTGAATCTATCGACAGGTCAGGCACGATGAATATCGGCATCCAATAATGGACCGGCGCCGCTGTTTGCCCCAAAGTGACAAAAGAAAGAAACCGAGTTTGTGTACGAAGCGTAATCCACTCGAAGCACTTGATCGAACGGACACTCCAGGCTGATAATGAGAAAATTGCCATTAATCAAACAAACTGAAAGAGCGTCCTTTATCTTCCTTCTTTGCAAAATATGCAGACGATATTAACGGGCTGTCCCCGCGTTATAGTCCTTCTCGCGATATAGAACGCGATTTTTCAAGTATCGTTCCATTTGCTCTCGATCGTACACGTGTTATCACGTAAAGTTTGCAATTTTGTGGACGATGTCAGCACGCAAGCTGTGCTTTACCGAGAGTCACGCGCAATTAACGTATAATTCACGATGCAGTTTTCCAATTTTACTCGCGAGAAAGTTGCACGACGGTGCAATCCGCGTGAAAATGACGCTCGGAGTCCGTACAATTTGCATCGTAATTTAGCGGCTGTGGCGGTACATTCATCATTTGGCCGGCTAAATCATTTGGTTACCGAAGTAGCAATGGCTCGTATTTGGAGCGGTTAATGCGTATGCAGAATGTTTCTAAATTGTCATATCAATTCACGCTGTACAGCACGTTGCGATATTCTTCGAGAAAACAAGGATTACGAAAATAATTGCTTACCGTGTGTATTAAGAAACATTACTCATGAAACATTAAAGATTTTTTACTTGTACCATTTATATACGTAATCGATTGTATTAAATATAAAAAATATTATTTGATGTAGTGTGACTATATGTATATTTTTTACGAAATACACAATCAGAGTTTTATAATACCAAAAATATATATTAAACAATTTATGAATAACTAATTTATCTTTTTCTTCACTTTTATCAGCAAGTAAATTTAAAGCAAAGAAAATCAAAGGAATGTTCGATCTTATTAACGGCATAAATTATCTTTATTACGTTTTTAATAAAGGTTTCTAAATATATTTTTTAATGATCGTCAAGCGCCGTTCGTTCCGGTTCATAACGATAAAGTGCGGCGTACAACTTTATTATTGTCGCGGTAGGATGCGTATTCTTAGGTAGTACTTTAGGCGAGAATGTAGAGTACGAAGCCGCGCGTGCATCGATAAATTGGGCCGGGAAAACTATCGAGAGAATTTAATGAGCCGTGCCGGCTTTAGTACCCCGCGCGGCTTTATTACCACTCCGTAATTTAACGTGCATCGATTTCTTGTCGTTGCAAGGAACTAAGTACGATAATTCATTAAACTTGGCTGCTTCCTGGTAACAAGAGCGTGTCCGAATGCGTTATCGTCTTTCTTTCATTTGCCTCAAATCGATACAATTACGGAGTCAATCGTATATATATTCCGTAGTTTCTTATTTTTCTTCAGATTTGCAATCATTTTGATAATTACTATATTAATTATTCTATCCGGAAAATCACTATATACAGTCTTCGTAAGTAATTGCATTTTTCATCGACCTCATATATCGTGTAAAAAAGTATGACGTTAAGTTACGCAAGATTTAAAAGTTAAACTTGGCAGAGTAACGTAGTTATCTATTTACGAGAAATGGTTTGAGGATTACAATCAACTAAAATTTGATTATTGTTGCATTTATATATTCAACAAAATACTTCTTTTATTACTTTTATGCGGTATAAACTCAAACGTATTTTGTATGCATATACAATTTTGTTTTTTAATTTAAACAATTTAAACGATATTATTTGTGGTTCTTACATCTTATCTTAAATATTATCTGCTTTATAAATATCATACATCGCGATACACGAATTTTCGAAACGATACTTACAATATTGTTTCAGCCGACGCTTCAATTAAGTCCCTTATTATCGCGGCGAAAATCTGGGCGGAACTTGACGTACCAGCTTATGAGGGTTCTCAGTGAGCTTAACGTTGGCTGTATGATGAAGTGGGTGACCGGGAAACTTTCCGGCTACATGCGAGGCCCACACCCCGACGATGTCCGAGCACAGCCGCATCGCGGCCAGCTCGCGAGACCTCGGAATAAATTGACCGACGTCGCCAATGGTGGTTGTTTATTTTCGAAATTAAATTGAATTGGCCCATAACTTGCCGGTCTATTAGCCCTGGGGACCAGGCTAGTTTGCTCGTAAATCTCCGGAGTATCGGACCGGTGGCACATACGCGTACAGACTATCGCGCCGAACGTGTGCGTGCGCGTGTGGGTGAGCGTGTGTTTGCGCGTGTGTTCACCGACGGCGGGGTGTCGCGGGGTGGTGTGGGTATTCGATTCGTCCCCGACAATGCGTCCGGAAGCTCCCAGGAAATACATGGGCGTGGTGCCGAGATAAATGTACTCTCGCATTTGCATACTTCTCGCCCTCACGGTCCCCATATCCTCCCGGAGCGGAGCGGCGCGACGCGGCGCGGCGGCGTTCGGTCCTCCGCTCAAGATTCTATCCGCACTTGTCTACCTTCTTCCTCCTTCCCTCCTTACTATCTTTCCATCGTCCCTTCATCCCCCCTTCATCCCGTTCTTTCCGTTGGATCATGTATCTTGTCGATCATATAATCGCGGATTCGAATATCGGACAGACGTATACGCGGACCGGAAGTGAGAACGATGACAACATCCGCGGACAAATGCGATGTCCAGAGTGCCAGTCGTCATTTTTACGACGTTTCACGAGGGAGATCATTTATCGAGGCGAACCGGCCAGGTCTACTTCGGAAAAGCATTTCCTCGCGAAATCCTGATCTTTCGGGAGCGTCGATCGTATATTCGAAGAAACGGCGTTAACAAAAATCGATCGTACGAGAGCGAAAGATGAGTACGAGGATTTCTTCGAACGACGATATCGATCATTATACGAGGAAATCATAACGGAATGTTCCGAGTGATTGAGATAGTTCGACGAATGATTGAAGCAACTGTTAGATCGCTGTAGGCAGCGGGAAGTACCTTCTTCACGAGACAAATACGAGAACCGAAGGTAAACCGCCACAGTATTCCCGCGGGATACTCCTTTCGGAATGCGGGCGGTGGGATAGATTTATTCATCCTGCTCAACTACTCGCTTGATTATCGGAACGTATTGAGTACGTTTCTGTCGTCCTGTGCGAATGTATTTGTCGAGAATATCCGTATTTCGAATAATTTATCGAGACCTTAAATAAATGTGCGAGCATCTGTTTATCTATTTGTCCATTTATTCAAGTAATGTTTAAATCAAGCAATGGTGATTCGAAGTATCACGTATTTAATCATTTTAAAATAAATAGTAACAATAGCGAAAAAATAAATCATGAAGGAATTTATATCCCTAAGGCCGAAACAAAATTCTCTCATACTATGTCTATATTTGCAATGCATACGAAATGAATTTATTTATCAAATTTTCTTATTTATATCCGGCTATCTCAAGATGGGTCAGTATTGTCAAAACATCCGATTTCCCTTGAAACTGTTTTGTATCAATTGGAATCGGTTGTATCGACCTGTATAAATATTTTGACTTGGTTAGATATCAAGACCGATTTCTCGGGATAAAATCGTTCGGATGAAAATTTTCTGAATAAGGACACGCATTCATATTATTGATACTGAATAAGATCGTTCGTCTTTTTGATACAAGTATAGTTTTATTCGATCGAAAAGACAGATCGTATATAGTAATTAATTTATTATACATAAAACCATACAAGAAGATTAACAAATATTTTGTTTTTTTCTCCACATCGATCTAAATAATTAAAACTTATTGTTCTTTTTCCAGTTAAAAATTAATTTAATTACAGGCAATATATGCTTCTCAGTTTATCATTAATTCTGGGATTAATTTTCGGATTTTGCTTGACGGATATGTTTCACGCATCAGATAATTGAAAAACAACTTTAATAATAAAACATATTAGTCCAGATATATTGAAAAATACGAAAATATAACAAATTCACGCATTGCATTACTATTTTACGATATTTCATCAACTATTAATAATTATTATTAATCAATTGGTGAAGACAGGAAATACTAGCTTCTGATTTGTTTTAAGAAGATAGCAGAGAAGTAACGAACGATTGTTTACGGGAATCACTTTCTTCGGAATCATTACAGAGTGGCAACGTTCTCGTCCTCAGGTTTCATCGATAGAAGACTATCGAGAAACTCGGTGGTGGCACAATGCTCTACTCGAACTTGTAATTGCAGTCCGATTAAAGTGTTCCAGGACATTTCGTACTTCGTTCTTGTTTCAGCTTGCTTCTGTTACCTCTTACCCCGATTTTCTCTAACCCTTTTGCCATTTCTCCTTGTGTTTTTCCGCTTCACTCATCCTCTCTCTCTTTCTCTCTCTCCCTCTCTCTCCCCCCTCTCTCTCTCTCTTTCTCTCTCCATCACGGGATATGTACCCCACCTATTTTTCCCGATATCGCATCTATTCGGGATAAAGTTCGACGATTGTTAAACTCGCTCCGGGCGGCCCTCGAAAAGTTTCGCGCTAGGCGATGTATACGGTGTCGCATTCTTTGGCCTTAACGATCAAACTTATCCCGGGTGACGCTTCGACAACTATGCGGAAGACGACAAGAGAGCGCTAACGTTAGCGATTGGTGGCTCGAACTGTTGTAACGGTGTTGTTCACTCTAAGCAATTCACGAAGCGTTTTCCACTGTTAGAATGTTTAATCTGTTGTATAGTCGAAAGGTAACGAGCTATGAATGTTCTCAGTTAGATAATAAAACTTCAATGCCTTGAATCAAAGCTATGAAAGTAGTATGTCTTTGATAGCATCAAATATCTTTTAAACTATATGTATAAAATTAAAATCGTATTTCTGTAGATTCTCTAAAATTTTATATTGTCCAAAACTTTAATTTTCTTTACTTTATCCATTGCATATTTTTATCTGTTTTAAATAAATTTATTTAAGAAAAAGGTAATTTAATTTTAAAAGATAATTTTAAATAAATTATCTTTTTTGAAGGAAAGAAACGATTTATACAAAAGAACAGAGATTCTAACAAGTGCATTATTATTGTGCAAATCCCGTTTCGTTATCAAAGAAGCAATTTGAGAAGTTACACTCTTATCTCAAATGGAACACAAGAGAGATATTGACTTATAATAGATAATAAACCTACGCTACTAATTCTATTTTGAACTTACATGGAAAATGTGCTTCTAATACAAAGATAGAAAACTATTGCATCATACTTTTTGCGTCAGCAATGCAAACTATTCGCAATTAAGTACTGATGAATGTTAAAAATGTGCAACATATTACGAACGCAAGTTCTAGATAAAAATTGTTATTGCATATTAGCACATATAGTATACATATCTAAATCACTTCATGAGATTCATTTATCAACGATTCATCGTAAATTAACAGTTTAAAAGCCTTGAAATTTTTAATGAGATAAGGATATCAACTAATACTAGATAATTATATATACTGACTTTGATATCTTTATGAATACTTTTAATCATTTTCAAAATAACATATGTATTTGTAATTTATGTTTCCGTTAGCATTATTTTAGTTTTTTTGAAACATACTTTTGAGATATTAAGATTTTTAATCATGACTTACCTACATTGCGTAAAATATTGCAAAACAAGCGTGATTCATCTTGCGTCATCTACAACTCTATTTTCCTAGTAAGAGTGTTACGCAACTACGTTTGCAACATTACGCAACTCGTTAAAAATAACAGCAATAAATGCAATACTGTCTAAAATGAATTTTTTACTTTTTATTTCTGTAACATAAAATAATATTTTCTTTAATCGGAATACGCTATATAATTACGGATCTGTGTCATAAAATGTGACTTATAATACTTTGTTGCTTCGGTTTGCGAATTTAATACTCTAATACACTAATACAGAAGGAAATTTGACTGTGCATGAACCTCGGGCGTAAGTTAGCTTCGTGATAAACGCTGCCGCTAGCTTGGAAAAATATATGGAAATGACAAAGTTATTCTGAGCGTACGGACGC